>CM035836.1:88534497-88656438 GCA_020510985.1 Pholidichthys leucotaenia
TTTTGGAGAATTAAATATTTAGTAAATCACTAAATTCTTTACCAACATGCACAGGATTAACATTAACTTGAGTTTAAATGAACATTGTCATTTATTTGAGTCCCTAAGTTGAATGGCTTCCTGTGAGAGAAATTGCACAAAGTGATCTTTAAAACAAAACACATATATATAGCTTCAAAAGTTTGCAGACTTTTAGCATAAGATGTGTGAATATATGCTTTTAACTAAAAAGATTAAAATATGTGGTTAACATATGTGAGTAAATACAAAGTCTATGCTTCTATGTTCTTTCAGTGTGTATGTATGCAGTCAAAAGCTCTTCCACCAATGAGAACAAACTTCAAACACACAAGTTTCCTTTTCCTTTTGGTTCTTGGGATAAAACTTTGAATTGGGTTTAAATTTAGATTGTTCCGGATAATTCGGATTGATTTAAAGTCAATTTGGAAGCTCTGTTTGATTATAAATCAGCTTAATAGATTTGCTCTGCTTTAATCCTAGTGTGCATTCATGCAAGAAATGCAACTCCTATAGTTGACCACACGATGGAGGCAGTTGTCTCTGCCCTCCCAGGGGGAGGAGACGCTGGTGACGTCGCTCTGGGCGGGTCTACCGGTCTCACTCAAAATGGCGGCTAGGGTGACTCCCTCTTAGCGCCTTCAAGATGGCGTCTGCACGCTTACTCTGCTCATGCGCAGTTTTTCGTGCACGCCTTTCGGTCACGCGCGCGACTGTGCGTGTTCACGTGACACGACGCGGGCGCGAGTCTCAGCGACAACGCCACGCCTTGCTTTCCAAAATGAGAGTTTAATCTCCAACTTTCACAAATAATGTTACCCCTTTAATTCCGGGTATAGTTTTAGCGCTACTTTCCCCAGCGGTTTATTCAGTGACCAGATCAAACCGCGTCCAGCTTAATCTGACGTCACCACGCTTGGGTAATTAAATTACAGAACTGGCCAGTTTAATTACTCCTTTCGGGATAATCGCCGAAAGGTTAAACTGGCGAGAGACAGGACGGTTTTCTTCGCGTTTCTGTCGCTCTAGGCCTTTGTTTCTTAATCCAGCATATAATAATACTGCTTAAACTTTGCATGCATCAAAAACTGTTGACTTTTTAGTGGGTGAATTGCTCACCCCCCCTTTGCAGCTATCAGCCACCAGCAGGGGTTAGGTAAACAAACACAGCAGATACACACAGGCAGGAGAGATGCAGGCCTCAGTCTCAAACAAACACACAGACTCGCCAAATAGTGGATCAATATTTGCAGGAACAAATTATGATTTCAATGAATTTTCCTTTTGCATATACGTTTCCCAATTACAGAGGCCTCACAAACGGGTCACCATTAATAATGTAGGATGAAGAGCCTATAAAATTATTTTGTCATAAGGTACAGGAATTATTTATTATATTTAATAGTGGGTGTGAAAGGGGGCGGAGTTGAACCATCACTTCTACACCCGCTAAATTAAATAAAAGCACTCGTAAAAGGGGCACCAGTCCTAACGGACAATAAGATTAACTTTAATTTCAATTAATTTTGTACCTTAAATTACTTAATGAATCAGTCTCAAAGTTTCAGTGAGTTTTTGTCCTGCCGTGATTAGGAAACCTGTATATGCGAAAGGAAAACGCTTCAACTGCTCTCATTCACTCGTTTATTAAAATCATTCAGGTTACATGGCATGGCGTTCAAATGATGAATAAACAGATTCAGATGATGACAGCGTAAAATATCACATCAACTGATATTGAGTTCCTGAACATAAAATCCAGCATTACACCTCTGTAGAACCAAGGAGAAACTAGACTTATGTTTCAACGGTGAGACTGGAATGTTTTAACAAAACAACGCAATTTTATGGGGAAAATTCATAAGCTAATTATCTAAAAATGACTCCTGAATTAATCTACAAAATTTTAAGGGCAGTTACTTAAAATGACTAAGAGTTTTTGCTTCAGTTTACAGCTCTATCCTGTGGCTGAGAGACTAATTGAGCCCTGAAATACGGGCCATATTCAATTGTAATTTAATTGTTAGGACATCACGTTTTAACCCAGGAAATAGGAGAAATAAGAGTCTCACTTACACACGGCCGTTGGTCCAAGTTCCGCGGGTCGGTACCGCTGGGTTTTGAAGTTAGGACGTCGGAGGAAGCTGCTGCAAGATGCCTCCTCACAGCCGTGGAAGTGTAAACTCAGCTGGGGGCTCTCCAGACAATGGCAGCAGTGGGTGGTCTGTCACAGAGCGGCGTGACAAGTCCTTTGAAAAAGAGTCCAAATTTGGGGTCTCTTGTAGTGGGATTGACCCGAAAACTGAAGAAAAATCTTCTCAGTCTCTGTTCTCTTTAACTAGGCAAATTAAAGGTCCACTTTAATGGCGTGAAAAGTCATTAAAAAAAAAAGTGTTAGAAAAACATTTACTAGGATAAGAATGGCTTCTGAGGTGAAGGAAAAAGTTTGAGAATTTGATTCTCTAAAAAGGGACGAGCTCTAAAGAAAAATGGTTTCTCCTCAGTTTCCAGAATATAAGAAAAGATTTGACAAACACACAGAGAATAAAATAAAACTTCACAGGGCCTTGAAACGGTGGAATAAGATCTTCTTCTGAGGTCTAGATTACTATTCTGCTTCTTTAATCTGAATTTAGTTCCTAATCTTTCTCAAAATCCCTCTCTTCTTTCTGTGTTTCTAATTCTTAATTCTATTTCTAGCTAATCTTCCTGCCTGTTGTCTGATCTCTGACTTTTTCAAATCTCTTAACTGTGCTGTGACTCAACTGTTAACCCTGTTTTTTTTTCTTGTGTTTTTTTTCTCTCCTCTTCTCAAATCTAACTTCTGTCTTTTAAAGTTACCTCGCCGGGTCGTAAAACTGATGAGGTCAGTCGTCAACTGACCAATCTACTCTCTCAGAATCAGTTTGAAATGGCTGTTATCCAATGTGAAAACACTTCTTTGTTTGAGAGCAGCCAACCAAATGGAGACACCATCCCATGAATTTTCAGAGGGAAAAATCAACGGTCAGTTCTTATAAGATAAATGCTCAATATAAAATCTAACTAAATTAAATGACTTGGCTAATATATGGCGATCATGCATTTATACCATTACTCCAATAACACTCATGAATATAACATTTCTTATACATAATTATAATACATGCATTCACATTTAGATCAAGATTAGAACAGCAGAACATGCAGCAAACCATGGTTGGTGATAAGGGGGATGATTTTCAGTGTCCTTAGGATCCAGGATAAGCTGAAAGAAACTTAATATTTAGAACAAATTAAAAGTCGTCCTACGTACTGAAAACACATTCCGTAGGTATCCGCTAGGAGGTACTGTTGAGCTGTAGATGATTTCCTTAGTATCTGGCGAAGGCCTGGACAGCATAGGCTATAAAACCGTCAGATTAAGTGGTTTATGACTCTTTTAAAAACATTGGTTTCCTGTGAAAAGGTACGTTATCAAATGCAGTGTTCATGTTGAGAGGTCTGGTCTCCTGAGTTTTATGTTCCTTTGAGCCTTTAAAAGCAAACTCTGATCCTTACAATCTCTGCAAGCAGCAATTGTTTACATTGGGGTCCTGGGAAAGCAAGCATCTTTGGTCAGGTCTGGAAGAAGCCTGCATGAGTCAGCAAAAAGCCAGTGATATTCCTGAGAAGGCAGAAAGGTGATATTCCTGTGTAATGAATAAATTGAAATTCCTGTAAACTGGAGAGAAGTGATCTTGTCTTGGTTTTGAGGAGGACGATGATGCTACACATCAGAGACAGTACATAAGACCTGCTCTTTAACCTCTGCAGCATCCTTACACTGGAACAATTGAGTTACAGGCTGAAACCGAAAAGAACTGAAGACATCATTCAACAGGTCTGTCGCAAACTCGGACCATCTTTCATTCTCCATTTAATAATAAACTCTGAGTTACTCTTCTGTCCCAAACAGACATTTTAAACATCACCATGAAGCTGCTGATCATATCTGGACTTCTGTGTGCAGTGGTTGCACTGATCACTACTGCTGGTGAGTATTTTACTGTTGTCTTGTATATATTGTTAATCATAAAGTTTTTTTTTTTTATATATATAAGTTTAAATATCATACATTTACTTGTTCAGCTCTTCCAGAGGAAGATTCCATGGATGAAACTGAAGCAGCAAATGAGAAAGGCAAGTGGACAATTTCCATCTGATTACCTTAGTTCTATTATCAGGTGCTACCAAGAGTCAAAACACCTGAATGAGTCGTATATAAGAAAGAATGAGACAGGCCAACAGTCTGCGGTCCCCAACATCATAATTTCTCTCGGCTGGTGTTTGCTGCCAGGAGAAGTAAGCGCACGGATGGAGCTTCTGATCAGAGGCGGAGTACTGGAGGAGGACAGAGCCCACCCCGAATCAGAAGCTTCCATCTTGACCATGAACTGTGCCGATGGATCCACCTGCGCCAGGATGTGCACGCTGGTGAACGGGCTTTTCAAGATAAGATAAGATAAGATAAACTTTATTGTCCCTCAAGGGGAAATTTGTCTTGGGCTTGTCACCCGTGCTGCAACCACACAATCCACACATACACAATAGATGTAGTACATAATGAATGAAATAAAACCCAATAAATAATACAAGTACATACATACAAATATATAACAGCAGTCATTAAGAACAGGAGTTATAAGTGTCCCTGACCTATTTATCTGAGTTTAAAAGTTTTACTGACGTCGGGATAAATGAGTTCTTGTATCTATTGAACCTGCACTTGGGGACTCTGTATCTCCTCCCTGAGGGCAGCTGCACATATTCATTGTTTAGTACATGGCTCATGTCACTGATTATTTTTTGAGCTTGTCTACAGGCTGCCTGGTCGTGTAAGATCTGCATGGGTAACTACTCTTTAACTCCTATAATTTTCCATGCTGTATGAATTAAACGCAACACTCTGTTCTTTAGTTTCACAGAGAGGTTGCCAAACCAAGCTGTAATGCTGTATCTAATACAGCTCTCCAACACAGCCTGGTAAAATATTAGCATAATCCTTTTATCAACACCATGTATTCTTAATCTACGCAAGAAATGCAGCCGCTGTTGTAGTCTACTGCAGAGGTAATCAATATGTGTGCTCCAGGTTAATGAATTGTCAATAAATACTCCCAAATATTTATAGGAACTAACTAACTAACTACTACTAACTAACCTGCACTTATATAGCGCTTTTACCTGTGTTATAGTGTGGTTGTGGATGACCACAGGCCTGTGGTCACCAACTCCCCGAGGGTCAAACACCATCTCCTTTGTTTTATCAGTATTCAAAATGAGATGACTGTCATCACACCAATTGACAAACCTCTGAATTTCTATAAAATAGCTTGACAGATCATGAGTCTTTTGAAGTAGTGATAAAATAGCAGTGTCATCAGAAAATTTAATAATTTGATTGCCTGGATAGACACTTCTGCACTCATCAGTGTATAAGGTGAACAAAAATGGTGAACTAAAACAGCCTTGGGAAGCTCCTGTGCTGAGGGTTCTGGATTTAGATAAAGTTCCATTTACACTAACTTGCTGTTTACAATAAGTTAAAAATGAGTGGTACCATTTAATAATGACAGGATGCACTTTAAAATCATTTAACCTCTTAATTAAAAGGTGTGGCTGCAGTGTGTTAAAAGCTGAACTAAAATCAACCAATAAAAGACGTGCATATGAGGTTGTCTCCTCCAAATGTTTAAACACAGAATGAGTTAAGGTTAAAATGGCATCCTCTGTACTTCTATTATTTTTATAAGCAAACTGCAGAGGATCCAAAAGTCCTCCAAAATCAGTTTTCAGAATGCCAATGACAATCTTCTCGAGGCACTTCATTACCAGTGAGGTCAGTGCAACAGGACGATAGTCATTTTTCTCTTTGCAGCTTGCTTTTTTTGGTACAGGAATTATAATAGAGCTTTTCCAAATTACTGGGACAGAACACGCATCTAAAGACTTCTGGTAGATGGGACTCCAGGCTTCTGCTAGCTCCTCACTGCATGACTTCAGTAAGCGCCCAGAGATCCTGTCAGGTCCAGATGCCTCCCTGGGGCACATATGTGAGAAAAATCTTTCCACAACATGCTGGTCAACTATAATTTTTTCGGAGCCTAATACTGATATAGCATCCAGAGCAGCTTTTTGTTCATGAGAAAAATCTCTAGTCTCAAATCTGCAAAAGAAATTATTCAACTTGTTTGCCTTTTCTTCCTCATTCATTACATTAATGCAGGTTTTGCATAGAGTCATCTTTGTCATTACTTTAACTGAGTCCCACAGTTTCCTAGAACTTTTTCCTAGGCATTCAGATTAAAATTTCTTCCTCATCTCATCTCTAGCTGTTCTTAGTCTGTAATTAATTTCTTTCTGTATATTTTTCATACCTAACATGTCTCCATTCTTAAAAGCAATCTTTTTCTGTATTATGCACCATTTGTTGTCATAGCCAGGAGCGGCACTGGGGTTAAGCTCCCAGTGGTCATAAAATGCTCCTTACGGCGTGCGTCTCGAAAAGCCTCTGACAACTAAGTCCAACTCCTAGCCTGCCCGTGTGGTTTAGTCTCTAAGCCCGGCGGAACTGCTTTTACTAATAGGAGAAGGGGTGAGGGCGGATCTCTGGCCCCTTAAAACCAGATGCTCCAGGTAGATGGTGGCTCGTCAACCTGGGAAGGTAGCCCATCTAGGGGAAGGTAAACCCTGATTTCAAACCTCCACTGCCTTGGGGCACACCCGGTCAAGGGAAAGGCTTCGGGAGTCAACCCTGAGGAAAAATCCGGAGTCGGAGCCCCTAAGGCAGTTCTCTGTTGTTCTCAACATCGTTCTGGCAGCTCCTGCGATGGTGCTGGTGCCAAACTGTAGCAGCCCTGCTGTTCCTTTGGATTCATCAGTGACGTGGAGAGGGGGTATATGCTGCATGGGCAACATCTTGTCCTCCATATCTTCCTGCCCAGGCTTGAATCCTACCAATGCCCAACGCTGGAAGGTAGAACACCTGCGCATCGGCCTGTTCAGCCACAGGCGGTGCTGTTCCAGCAGAGTAGACGTTTAGGATTGTCTTCCATGGTCATCATAGACCGACGGAGGCCGACGAATTCCTTGGAAATATAAGACTTATTATTGGGGTACATAGTGATTACTTTCTGAGGTAAAACATTTTCTTTACAGAATTTTATGTACTCAGTTATGGTATCCGTGGCCTCCTCCAACTCCAGGTTATGGAAGAGTCCCCAGGCGGTACAAGAAAAACAACCTCTCAAAGTTTCTATGCCTTCATTGTCCCATATGAAGATTGTCTTTGTCTGTGGTTTGCTGCTTTTAAGCAAAGACTTGTAAGTAGGAATCAGATGAATAGCATTATGGTCTGAGGACCCCGGGGGAGGGGGGGGGGGGGGCTTAACCCTTGCTATATAGGCATTTTTGACATTCCCATAGCATTTGTCCAAAATATTTTTCTCCCTTGTACTGCAGTTCACATATTGGCTGAAGCCAGGCAGTGCCGCATCCAGTTTGCAGTGATTAAAATCCCCTAAAATCAAACAAGGTGCTTCGGGAGTGCGTTCCAGTTGTCTGTGTACACAGTCCACGATAGCATTCACCGCATTGAAAGCGTTCCCACTGGGCGGGATATAAACGGTGCATTATAAAATGTTTCCAAATTCGCGGGGGAGATAAAAAGGCCTCAGGTTTAAGCACAGCAGTTCTATGTCCGGGGTACAAAGCGACTCTCTCGTAGTGAACTGTGAGCACCATTTGTTCTTAATGTACACACAAATACCTCCTCCTTTGATCTTACTGGAGAGCGCGTCTCTGTCCTGCCGCACCAGGGAGAAGCCGTCCACAGATAGGAGCGAGTCAGGCACGTCCTCCTGAAGCCACGATTCCGTGAAAATGAGCAGGCATGACTCCTGGTACTCGTAAAGGAACCTGGCGTTGATTCTGAGTTCCTCCATTTTGCTCTTCAGTGAGCGGACATTACAGAGCAACATGGATGGCAGTGGCAGCCTGTTCTCTCTCCTCCGCAGTCTCTGTCGTACTCCGCCACCTTTCCCTCTCTTCCGTGACCGGCTTCTACGTCCTCCCATTGGATTTTGTAAGAGCTCCCTTGGCAGGAGGGGTGCCGAGACGCGGCTGGAACGAAGAAGCAGGAGCTGGTCTCGAGTATAGCTCAGGAGCGTGGCCAGCCTCATGTCCCGTTCCACTTGGGTACAGTGGCATATTATCCCGAGCAACCAGATCACAAGCAGTCCCTTTAGCAAAAACGTCATTATGACACTTAAAACTGAGCACAAACTGAGCACTAAAAACTAAGTACTACAGACATACACACACAGTAGCAGCACAGGGTAGCCCGGGTCGCAGCAGAGCAGCGCCACCAGCAGCGCCACCAGCAGCATCCATGTTGAAAAAAAAAAAAAAAGGCTCACTAAAGCTCATTCAGCGGCCTCAGACCACTTGATCGGGCCTTTCGTTGACGTCAACTGCATAAGGGGATGTGCCACCTTATGTCATGGTCCATTCCGCTCATCACCGTCAGCTGTGCTCACGCCTGGTCCTCATCAGGTGCCGCCTATATCTACCGCACTGACCTGTGGGTTAGTGCGGAGATGTCTCACTGCGCTCCACGAGAGCTTCATCACCATTCCATGCCTTCTTCCTATGCTACAGCCAGCGCTCGTCTTCTGCTTCGTCCCAGGAGCCATTCAGCCGCCACGTAAGCGCTCATTCCTACTAACCTTGTGAATCAGTTCCCCTCTGCACAGGCGGCGTCCTTGGCGGCGGATTCCCAGCCTTCTCCTTCCAGGTGGTGGACTTTTCATCCTGCCAACTCACCACCACCAGCATGTCTGCTCACCTGCCGGAGTCACTCCACCACCTGAAGAGCACTGTCTTCCTGTCCGCAGCTGTCCTGCTGAACTGGAGCTTGCCATCATCTGTTCCCACAGTAAGTTCAGTGTAACTGTTAAACTCCAAAAGTGACGTCCAGTAATTCCCTCTCCTTGTGTGTCTCCAGGGTTGCCAGGCTGTACGGTGTCTCGCTCAGTTCCCGGCAGTTTCAGACTACATTCTCACCACACTCACACTACCTGGTTGTTAATAAACTTGATTGTATCGATTCGGAGTCTGTGTGTCGTCACTGGGTCATTGAACCATGTCAGTACACCTCCGCCAGAGCGACCCAGCTGACAGCGCTTTGGTGCGCCATGTCAACCATATGGAGATCCGAATCGATCAACTGGTTTATCAGCAGCAGATCACTATGAGCCAATTAACCCGTGTTACTGATCGATTAGACTGATTAGCTAACTCTCAGCCCTTTTCCCAGGCCTTACCACCTCTCAGCAGGTCCTCGGCTCCCACTAGCTTCCTGGCTAACCAGCTCAAGCATGCCACCCCAGATCGTCTCACTCCCATCCCGACTCCCGTCTGTTTTAGTGGTAAGTTGGGCGAAGCCCGGGGGTTTGTTATGCAATGTGTGGTGGTTTTCCAGCGAGTGCCGGATGACTTTCCCTCCGACCATAGTAAGATCGGTTACGTCATTAACCTGTTGGAGGGTAGGGCGCTAGCTTGGGCATACGCGGTGATGGCTAGGGCGAATTACTGGAGCCTCACCTTCACTCAATTTATTGGAGAGTTTTATGAGGTTTTTGATCATTCAGACAGGGATAGCGTTCTCACCACCCGCTTACTTAACCTAAGACAAGGGTTTAAGTCCGCAGCTGATTATGCTATTGATTTCCGGGTGGCGGCTATGGAAGTGGGTTGGGAGGATGCCTCGCTTTGCAGTATTTTTATTAGAAGCCTCTGTCCTAGCCTTTGGGATGAATTAGCCCCGTTGGAGAAGCCAACTAGGTTTTCTCCAGTTAATCTCCCTAGCCATTAGCCTGGATAACAGACTCAGGGAGCAGGCGGCAGAAAATAAGGGCTATAGGCAATCAGAGGAACCGTCTCGTCACACCCCACGGTCCTCATGTTTAGCTCTACCATCTACTGAACCCTTGGGATCCTCGGAACCCATGACGGTGGGACACTCTAGGTTTTCTGCGGCTAAGAAACAGCGGCGCCGTGAGCTGGGGTTGTGCCTCTATTGTGGGAGTGAGGAGCATGAGATCGAGTCCTGTCAGCTTCAGCCAAAGAGGGGAAGTCTGTGCGTCGCAGTTGGGGGTCTCACGGACTCATCCCGGCCTAATCCCCTATCTCAGTTACTGCTACCCATTAGATTCATTCATAAGCACACTGAAATTCCCACTCAGGCTTTAGTGGACTCCGGGGCTGAGCAGAGCTTTGTTTCCAGAGACCTGGCAACCTGGTTGGGCCTCCACTGCCAACCCCTTAAATCTCCACTACAACTGATCGCGCTGTCCAACACTCCTATGACTACTGTGTCCCAGAAGACTGCCCCGTGTCAGTTATTATCTCCGGAAATCATTGTGAGGAACTATCCTTTCTGGTTTTGTCTGTCTCGTCATCTCCAGTCATCCTGGGCTACCCTTGGCTTCGTGTCTACAATCCCACGATTGACTGGAATTCAGGGAGCATTAAGTCTTGGAGTTCATTTTGTCTCAGCGCATGCCTTCAGTCAGCTGCATGTTCCCCTTCTGTGACCCTAGGGTTTCCTACCCCTCCCCCTCCCGACCTGTCTAAAGTGCCCCCTGAGTATCATGACCTTGGAGCAGTATTCAGCAAGTCCCAGGCCCTGTCCCTTCCCCCCCACCAGCCGCACGATTGTGCCATAAATCTTCATCCGGGGACTCCACTCCCATCCAGCCAGCTGTATAGTCTCTCCCCGCCGGAGCGGGCTGCCATGGACACACACATTAAGGAGTCTCTGAGTTCGGGCATTATCTGCCCGTCCTCTTCGGCGGTGGGGGCGGGTTTCTTCTTTGTGGGGAAGAAGGACGGGTCACTGAGACCATGCATCTACTTCAGGGAGCTGAACAATATCACTGTCAAAGACAAATACACCCTTCCATTACTCAACTCTGCCTTTGACTCTCTCCAGGGGGCGTCCTTCTTCACAAAACTGGATCTGCGCAACGCCTACCATCTGGTGCGGATCCATGAAGGTGACGAGTGGAAGACAGGTTTCCGGACCCCTAGTGGTCACTTTGAGTATCTTGTGATGCCATTTGGATTGACCATTGCACCTGCTGTTTTCCAGAGACTTATTAATGATGTCCTGAGAGACTTTCTGAATGTGTTCGTGTTTGTTTATCTGGATGACATTCTAATCTTCTCCCGTTCCCTGGATGATCACCCAATACACGTCAGACGTGTTCTGCAGTGACTGTTGGAGAATCAATTGTTTGTTAAAGCTGAGAAATGTAAATTTTACACCTCCAAGACATCCTTCTTGGGCTTTGTCATCTCACACAAGGAGGTCCTCCCAGACCCAGGCAAGATCAAGGTGTTGGTGGAGTGGCCGGTTCCAGCCTCCAGGAAACAGCTCCAGCAGTTCCTGGGGTTTGCCTATTTCTACCGCCGGTTTATTAAGAACTACAGCTGCCTGGCTCTTCCTCTGACGCGCCTCACCTCCTCTAAGGTCCCATTCCGGTGGTCGGAGGAGGCGTCCGTGGCCTTTACGGATCTCAAGAAGCAGTTCTCCAAGTCCCCTATTCTGGCTCAGGTGGATCTGGAGCTACAGTGCCTCGTGGAGGTGGACGCCTCGGATTCAGGGGTGGGGGCTGTCCTTTCTCAGCGCTCCCCGGCAGATGGCAAGGTCCATCCATGCGCCTTCTTCTCCCGCCGACTGTCACCAGCTGAGCGCAATTACAGCATCGGTGATAGGGAGTTGCTGGCTGTGAAACTGGCTCTGGAGGAGTGGCACCACTGGTTGGCGGGATCCTCGCAGCCATTCGTGGTCTGGACGGATCATCGCAACCTGGAGTACCTCAGGACGGCTAAGCGTCTGAATACCCACCAGGCCCGTTGGTTCCTGTTTTTTGGCCGGTTTAATTTCACCATCACATATCACCCTGGGTCAAAAAACGTCAAGCCAGACGCCCTCTCCAGGCAATTCGCCATGGACGTGCCAGATCCCGAAGACCACCCTGTTCTCCCTGCCTCTTGTGTCTTGGGCATCGTCTCGTGGGGGATCAAGGAGAAGGTTCTGAAGGCCTAGGAGACAGAGAGGGACCCGGGTGGGGGGACAGCAGGGAGCCCATTTGTTCTTTCATCCATCTGGGGTGACGTCATCCAATGGGCTCACTCCTCCAAGTTTGCCTGCCACCCGGGGAGATGACGTATGGCGGAGCTGCTGCAATGCTCGTTCTGGTGGCCCTCTCTCCAAAGGGACATCGGGGAGTATGTCTGGGCCTGTCCTCAATGTGCTACCGGCAAGACCCCATCGTCTCCACCGGCTGGATTGCTTCATCCCCTCCCGATCCCCGGCAGGCCCTGGTCCAATGTGGTGTTGGATTTCGTCACCGGCCTCCCTCCCTCCAACAACCATACTGTGGTCCTCACCCTAGTTGACAGATTCTCCAAAGCAGCCCACTTCGTCCCCCTTCCGGGTCTACCTTTGGCTAAGGAGACTGCTGACCTTCTGGTTCAACATGTGGTGAGGCTTCATGGGATCCCCCTGGACATCGTCTCAGATCGGGGGCCCCAATTTATTTCACAGGTATGAAGGTTGTTTTGCAGCATCCTTAGGGCTACAGTGAGCATGTCATCGGGATACCATCCACAATCTAATGGCCAGTGTGAACGAGCCAACCAGGACCTGGAGGCGGCGCTGCGCTGTGTGGCGGCTACCAACCTGACAGCATGGAGCTCCTTCCTACCTTGGATCGAGTACGCCCACAATTCGACTGTGTCCTCGGCTATTGGTATGTCCCCTTTTCAAGCCTCTTTTGGGTATTCTCCTCCCTTGTTTCCAGAAGAGGAGGGTGACATCGCTGTTCCATCAGTCCGGGCACATCTGAAGCGCTGTCGACATATGTGGAGGGTGACCCTGGCCGCACTACAGTGCACGGCAAAACGCAACACCGCAGTGGCCAACCGCCGCAGGACCCCAGCCCCAAGATACCAGGTAGGCCAGCAGGTATGGTGCTCTACCAAAAACATTAATCTGAAGGCTGAGCGCAAGAAGATGCAGCAGCGGTTCAATGGACCCTTCGCTGTATCCTGCATTATCCACCCTGTTTCTGTTTGACTTGATCTTCCCCCCTCCCTCCGCATATGTCCTGCGTTCCATGTCTCGCAGATTAAGCCTGCATCTTCCAGTCCCCTGTGTCCCCCCCCCCCCCAGGGCACCGCCTCCTCTGCGGATGATCGACGGCAGCCCGGCCTGGACCGTGACTGCTATCCTGGATGTCCGTCGTCGGGGCCGTGGATTGCAATACCTGGTGGACTGGGAGGGCTATGGCCCGGAGACCAGGTCCTGGGTGCATCCTGACTTCGTCCTCGATAAGGACCTCATCAGGGAGTCTCATCGGACGCATCCAGGGAGACTGGAGCAACCGTCAAGAGGCACTCATTAGGGGGGGAGTACTGTCATGGTCGACTCCGCTCATCACGGTCAGCTGCGCTCACACCTGATCCTCATCAGGTGCCGCCTCTATCTACCGCTCTGACCTGTGGGTTAGTGCGGAGATGTCTCACTGCACTCCAGGAGAGCTTCATCACCTTTCCCTGCCTTCTTCCTACGCTACAGCCAGCGCTCGTCTTCTGCTTCGTCCCAGGAGCCATCCAGCCGCCACTTAAGTGCTCAGTCCTACTCACCTTGTGAATCAGTTCCCCTGTGCACAGGCGGCATCCTTGGCGGTGGAATCTCAGCCTTCTCCTTCCAGGCGGCGGACTTTTCATCCTGCCAACTCACCACCACCAGCATGTCTGCTCACCTGCCGGAGTCACTCCACCACCTGAAGAGCACTGTCTTCCTGGCCGCAGCTGTCACGCTGAACTGGAGCTTGCCATCATCATCTGTTCCCACAGTAAGTTCAGTGTAACTGTTAAACTCCAGAAGTGACGGCCAGTAATTCCCTCTCCTTGTGTGTCTCCAGGGTTGCCAGGCTGTACGGTGTCTCACTCAGTTCCCGGCAGTTCCAGACTACATTCTCACCACACTCACACTACCTGGTTGTTAATAAACTTGATTGTATCGATTCAGAGTCTGTGTTTCGTCACTGGATCATTGAACCATGTCACCTTACTATAATCACGGATAAACTGGCGGTAGAAGTTTGCAACACCCAGGAAACATTGGAGGTCCTTCCTGGACGGGGGTAGGCTAGTCTACTACCACCTTGATTTCAACCAAATCAGCCTTTACCGTGCACTCGGCGATGATGAACCCCAGGAACAAAGTTGAGCAAGTGGAAAATTTGCACGTCTCCGCTTTCACAAAAAGCTGATTCTCCAGCACCCACTGCAGGACAGACCAAACGTGGACCACGTGCTCCTCCAGTGTGAGGGAAAAAATCAAAATACCGTCTAGATACACACAAACAAACTTGTTCACCATGTCCCATAAGACATCATTAATTAACCATTAGAAGACAGAAGAAGCGTCGGTCAGCCCGAATGGTATGATCAAATATTCAAAATGGCCCAGCGTTGTTTTAAATGCCATCTTCCATTCATCTCCCTCACGAATGCAGACCAAATGGTACGCATTACGGAGGTCGAGCCTGGTGAAGTAACGTGCCTGTTGGAGTAGCTCAAACGCTGAGCTGATGAGGGGCAGCGGATACTTATCCTGATGGGTAATCGCGTTAAGCTCACTGTAATCAATGCACCGCCACAGTGTTCCATCCTTTTTCCTTACAAAATTGAACCAGGCGCCGAGAGGGGTAGATGGCGAACAAATCATGCCAGCTCTGAGGGAGTCTTTAATGTAGGTCTCAGTTGCCACCATCTCCTGCCCAGATAAACTGTAGAGCCAGCAGGATGGCAGCCATGCGCCCAGAAGGAGGTCGATAGCACAATCATAGCCCCAAAGAGGTGGTAATGATAGGGACCTCCCCTAAGTCATGATAGACCTCTGGTACGGAGCTGAGATCCGCAGGCTCAGCTGGAAGGGAGGAGGTTGGGAAAGAGGGAGAGCTTGGGGCCGATCAGAGACAAAGTGAAAGGCAAAATGGGCTCCAGGATGAAATGGAGCCCTGACTCAAGTTTATAATTGGGTTGTGAGTGCGGAGCCACGGATACCCCAGAATCATGGTGGTGGTCGATTGAGGCAGGACATAAAACTGAATAGTCTCATGGTGATTACCAGACAGAATGACCAAACAGTGACATAGTGAATAGGGTTGTTTCAACCTTGACATGTTTCGGCTACTTCTTGCAGCCTTCCTCAGGAGGGTCAAGTATTGTTGTGACAGTCAGCTGTTTAATCAGCTATTTTATCCAGGTAAACAACACAGGAACAGTCACACCATACCTGAGAGGAATCACTGAAGGAATACAAAGGACAATGAAAAAATAACAAATCAAAACCCCTGTTAAACCACACACCACTTTTGAGGAAACTCTTTTTTTTATTTTATTTAACCTTAATTTATACAGAGTAGTTCCACTGAGAGGCAACCTCTTTTTCAAGGATCCCCTGTTCACTCTGGTACAGTTATACATTCACACCTGGAAGCTGCCCAGTTCAACCACAGACTGACCGGCTCCACTGGAGAAGTTTGGGTTAAGGGCCTTGCTCAAGGGCACCACGGTGGAGTTAAGGAGGGTGGGGTAAACTCTGCTACATTATTTACCACACCCAGATCTGATCCTGCGGGGCCAGGGGTTGAACCAGCGACCTTCCATTCACCAGTCTACATCCCTAACAATTAGGTCACCACTGCCCCAAACTGAATTGAACTCTTGGTTCATCCCAAAGATATAATACCTTGACAAAACAAAAAGTAATGTCATTTATAAAATACCATGCTGATCATGCAACAAAACCTGCATAGGAGACACAAGAAGAACCTTGGGAACAAGAAAAAAAGGAACACAGGAAAGAATGTGAAAAAAAGACAATAGCAAGGTACACATGAGCACAAAAAGAAACAGGTGAACAACAGAACCTGAAATCTGACATATCAAACCATTGAAAAAGAGAAAATCATATCATGGACTGGAAAGAGGCAAATGTCATCCACACAGAAAGAAACAAATACCACCGTTGTATCAGGGATGCCATCGAGATCAGAAAATGGACCCCGAGAACCATCAACAGGTATGATACCCTGCTCCACACCTGGGATTCTATCCTCCAAAGGATACCAGAGAGCAGGGGCATTGTCATCCTCTGCTGTCTGGTAAATCTGGATAAAACAGCTGATAAAACAGCTGATTGTCACAACAACATCACTTGACCCTTCTGAGGAAGGCTGCAAGAGGTGGCCGAAACATGTCAAGGTAAAAACAACCTTAAAGGGTACCTGTGGTGGTCGTGAAAAAAAAGATATTATATTGAGCCCCTGTCTCACGTTCTAGTTCAAGTTTAAGTTGAAATTCATGTTCAAAGCAATTTGATATAAATCCATTGCTGATGTGCTTGTACAGCTACGTCAGCAAAACATGGGTGCAGCCATACTAGCGGCTACATGGCCTGCCAGGACGCTTCCTGTGACGTAATAAAGTGGGCACCGCAATCTGGATCAATATTGGCTGAGCCTGGAGTGCCTGGATGAGCAGTGGCTTTCGGGATATTCAAATTCAAATTCAAACGTTTATTTCAAACTCAGGGTTCATATTAAATGCAGAACTCAAACGAGTAGAAAATAAATAAATAAATGCTTAAATTCAGCGGGTCGTCTCGTCTGATCTGAGCTCGTAACGGCCGCAAGACGGCAGATGATTCGGCTCCTCCCTCGCCGCTATACAGAGGAGCAGACACTCGGCTCGTTGCGTTGTGTGTGAGGACCAAAATTCAAACGTTTATTTCAAACTCAGGGTTCATATTAAATGCAGAACTAAAACGAGTAGAAAACAAATAAATAAAGGCTTAAATTCAGCGGGTCGTCTCGTCTGATCTGAGGTCGTAACGGCCACAACACGGCAGATGATTCGGCTCCTCCCTCGCCGCTATACAGAGGAGCAGACACTTGGCGCTCTTGTTACAACAAAAACATACAATGCGATATGGATATCGCAACATGGCGGAATGTAAAGCCTTTGGATGTCTCAATAATAAGCGAAAAAACAAAGATAAACACTTCTTTTGTGTACCCAAACCCAGCTCACCTTGTCAGAAGATCATAGCGGAAAAGTGATTGCGCAATCTCGGAACAGGGCACAGACGAATCCTTTCGGACGAAATTGTGTTGAGTGTGAGGACCACTTGGTCACTTTATCCCTCAGAAGACCTTTCTGGCTCAAACCTGTAGCCATGTTGGACGAATTCTTCCTCAGAGTCAGAAAATTCAGCCATTATAGAACAAAAACAACGGACAACAGCACCGTAGTCGCGGGGAAACGCTGAGTATTGTCTTTTCAGTAGCAACGGTATGACGTCGCTTCCGCATATGTCATGGCGGCGCCCATAGTTTTCATTGGCTGGCCATGCCCGCAGTCCTATTTCAATATATCTCAGGTGGTATATGGCTGGCAGCAATTATTTACCCAAATAACAAATACCTTTTCCTAATGTTTTCAAGTTAAATGCGTCTTCACGACCACCACAGGTACGCTTTAATCACTGTCTGATAGAAAAGAAATTATTTCGATAAGAGGTTTTTTTTTTGTTTTTTTTTAATATTGTCTCCACTATTGCTTCTAAATTTCTAATTGGATTGACCTCAAATTCATACAGAAGCTTTAAAACATCAATACCTCAGATGCAATTGATTTTCAGACACATTTAGTCAGGGCTTCAATATGTTTTGGGTGCCCATGGTGTACCCCGCTTCTCACCCAATGATACTGGGATAGGCTCCGGCCCCCTGCAACCTGGAAAAAATAAAGCAATTAACAAGAATGATTGTTCAAACTTTTCCAATTTCACAATTGCATATTTATTTATTTATTTTATTTTGTTCATCATTAGGGCTTATTGTTTGTGAGTAAAGTTTTATTACTTTCCATATTATACAGTAACAGTTTACATTTTCCAATAAAACATGTGCAGGCTGGTCAAGTTTTTGGCAGAGCACTATAGAGAAAATTACCAAAAAAAAAAAAAAAAAAAAAAAAAAAAAATCCCTGATCAACAGTCAGCCAGCTAAGCTTATACATGATGGAAAATCTCCTTTCAGAGTTATTAAAATGTTCAATAATTTGCTAGGTACATTTTAGCATTAGTAATACTTGTGCTGGTGAAACATGACACATCCATCAGCAGATATGATATTTGATACAAAGTTAAACAGTAAATTGATACCATGTACATATCGTACATGTGTATTTGTGTTAGATTCATATGACACGTGGATATGGGTGAGGTGTGTTTAGGTGCTGCCTCACCCAACCTTCCTTGTATCTGTTCTAATGTCATGATTACCATCAAAACAAAGGGTTGTCAGTCATCATATTTCTGAAGTAATAAATCATCATAAAGAAGTGAAGAAAGTTCAGCATTGGCATTAGATCTGGTATCTTCAACAGTGGAAGTCTGTAGACGATCCAATAAGCATATGTCATGTCTGCATTTCTTCTGCATTCTTTACTCAGTTAAAATACTGAAAACATTTGCTAATTTATTCTCTAACCTATTAATGTACAAAATTTACAATAAATCAATGAGAGAATACAGCCAAACATTCATAGATGTACATACTGTATATATTGCCATGAATCATGCATCCAAAATAATAAAGAAGTCTGATAATGTGCTTTGTATTATAAATATAATAGATATCAATATTATTAATGACTGCTTATTGGTAAAATTACAAATTAATTAATTGTGTAACCCCTTAACTCACACAGACACACACACCCAAAAAAAAAAAATTAAAAAAATTGTTGACCTTAATAAAACTTTGTTTGATGACGTGAACACCTAATAAGTAAATATTGGAAAGACAGCAAGAGTAAAGGTCCGGCTTGCCAGGATCCAAACATTGGGTGTTTGTGTTGCATGTCTTTTTGGTATTTCTTTGGAAACATCAGAGACAGTATATAAGACCTGCTCTTGGACCTGTGAAGCATCCTTACACTGGAACAATCGAGTTACAGGCTGAAACCGAAAAGAACTGAAGACATCCTTCAACAGTTCTGTAACAAACTCTGACCATCTTTCATTCTCCTTTTAATAATAAGCTCGTAGTTACTCTTCTGTCCCAAACAGACATTTTAAACATCACCATGAAGCTGCTAATCATATCTGGACTTCTGTGTGCAGTGGTTGCACTGATCACTGCTGCTAGTGAGTATTTTACTGTTGTCTTGTTTATGTTGTTAATCATAGAGGTTTTTTTTAACGTCTAAATATCATACATTTACTTGTTCAGCTCTTCCAGAGGAAGATTCCATGGATGAAACTGAAGCAGCAAATGTGAACGGCAAGTGGACAATTTACATCTGATTACCTTAGTTCTATTATCAGGTGCTACCAAGAGTCAAAACACCTGAATGAGTCGTATATAAGAAAGAAGAAAACAAGGTTTTCTTGTAAATTAGACAGTAACCCAAATGGTTGGAAGAAACAGTTAAAATGTCATTGTGCTACATCAATTCATTTGTTTATTTGTTTATTTGTTCTGAAGGTCATGATATTGTCAAGAGGTCCGAACCTTCTTGTCCCTGTGGTTGGAAGCAGTTCAATGGCCGATGCTACCTGTATGTTCCCAAAAGAATGAAGTGGCATGATGCCCAGGTAACATCCTGCTTGATTTTTACCAAACATTTCAGTACAAGATTGACATTAATATTTTATATGTTTCTCCAATTTTTCTTTTGTGCAATACTAGTCATACTGTGAATCCATGAATGCAAACCTTGCATCTGTGCACTGCATTGAGGAATACAATTGGGTACAGAAGGTGATACGCGATGCCACCACCAGAGATGATCTGTGTTGGATTGGAGCCACTGATGCAACGATGGTACACAAAGGATTAAAAGCATAAAGCATTTCCTTTAATCAATTAAATTAACCAGTCTATTTAAAAAAAAAAGAAGCTGCATTACTGTTGTCTTTGATCTTTTGCTAAAAAAAAAACAACATAAAAACATTCTGGTTTTTTTTTTGTTTTTTTTTTAGGAGGGGGCATGGGATTGGAGCGATGACACAAAATTCATATTCGAAAAATGGTGTAAGAATGAACCAAACAACTCCAGCCGTCGCGAGCATTGTCTTCTAATGAACTATCCAAAGTCAGGTAAATCAGTAGATGGTACTGTACATACAGCAGGGAAGATAAGTATTGAACACATCAAAATGTTCTCATTAAACATATTTCTGCTTAAGCCACTGACCTGAGATTTTCACCAGACATCAGTAACAGCCCAAGGAATCAATATATACAATGAAATCAAGGCAACTGTACTCACAAAACAAGTTATATTTAATAAAGTGAAATGACACAGGGAATAAGTATTGAACACACTTGGTAAAATTTATTTAATATTTAGTATATTGGTAACAAAAGCTTCCAGTTGTCTCCAGTATGGATAAACTAGGCACAGGCATTGCTCAGGAGTGATTTTTGCCCATTCTTCCAAAAAAATTGTCTTCAAATCCTGATAGTTCCATGGGTGTCTTCTATGAACTCTGATCTTCAGTTCGTTCCACAGGTTGTCAATTGGATTCTGGTCAGGTGACTGGCTGGGCAATTCTAGCAGCTTTATTTTCCTTCCCTGAAGCCAATTGAGAGTTCCCTTGGCTGTGTTTGGGATCATTGACTTTCTGAAAGGTCCACCCTCATTTTATCTTCAGGACCTTTGTAGATTGCAACAGGTTCTTATCAAGGATGTCTCTGTACATTTGTAATCTTTGTCATATTTCCTTCAGTTTTGTGTATGAAGTCTTCCTGTACCATGTGCTTAAAAACAGCCCCACACCAAGATGCTCCCACCTCTAACTTCACTGTTGACATGGCAATTTTTGGCTGATTTGCAGTTCCATTTCTCCTCCAAATATGCTATGTTGTGGCATCCAAAGAGTTCAATTTTGGTCTCATCTGACCAGGCAATTGTCTCCCAGTATTTTACTGGATAGCCCAAATTATGTACAGCAAACTTTGAGCACCGACCTTGCGGCCGCAGCTCTGGGCTGCCGCTTCAACAACAGAGGTGGAGAACATGGCCCATTCAGACTCCATGTCTCCAGACTCCCTCGGAATGTGGTTGAAGTTCTTCCGGAGGTGGGAGTTGAAGACCTCCCGGACAGGGGCCTCAGCCAGACGCTCCCAGCACACCCTCACTATACGTTTGGGTCTACCAGGTCTGAATGGCTTCCTCCCCTGCCATCGGATCCAACTCACCACCAGGTGGTGATCAGTTGACAGCTCTGCACCTCTCTTTACTCGGGTGTCCAAGACATACGGTCGCAGGTCTGATGATACGATAACAAAATCGATCATCGACCTGCGGCCTAGGGTGTCCTGGTGCCAGGTGCACATATGGACACCCTTATGCTTGAACATGGTGTTTGTTATAGACAGACTGTGGTTAGCACAGAAGTCCAATAACTGAACACCACTCGGGTTCAGATCGGGCAGGCCGTTCCTCCCAATCACCCCCCTCCAGGTTTCACTGTCGTTGCCCACGTGTGCATTGAAGTCCCCCAGTAGGACAATGGAGTCTCCAGGAGGAGCACCCTCCAGCACCCCAGTCACAGACTCCAAAAAGGGTGGGTACTCTGAAACATCATTTGGTGCATAGGCACAAATGATGGTCAGGACCCGTTTCCCAACCCGAAGGCGCAGGGAAGCAACCCTTTCGTCCACCGGGGAAAACTCCAATATAGAGGCAGCAAGGTGGGGCGATACAAGAATACCTACCCCTGCTCGTCGCCTCTCGCCCGGGGCAACTCCAGAAAAGGCCAAGCTCCAGCCCCTCTCCAGGAGACTGGTTCCGGAACCGGAGCTGTGTGTTGAGGTGAGGCCGACTATATCTAGCCGGTATCGCTCAATCTCGTACACCAGCTCAGGCTCCTTCCCCACCAGAGAGGTGACATTCCACGTACCAAAAGCCAGTTTAGAAAGCTTGGGATCAGTCCGCCAAGGTCTCCGCCTTTGACTGCCACCTAATCCACATAGCACCGGACTTCCATGATCCCTCCTGCAGGTGGTGAACCCACCGGAGGGCGGACCCATGTAACTCCTTCGGGCTGAGCCCGGCCGGGTCCCATGGGTGGAAACCCGGCCACCAGACGCTAGCCTTCGAGCCCCTCCCCCAGGCCTGGCTCCAGGGTGGGGCCCCGGTAACCCCATACCGGGCGGGGTACACTGAATCCTTGATATACAATCTATCATGAGAGTCTGTTGGATCGTTCTTCGTCTGGCCCTTCACCCAGGACCAGTTTGTCTTGGGAGACCCTATCAGAGGCAAATTGCCCCGGACAACATAGCTCCTGGGATCACTGGGGCACGCAAACCCCCCCACCACGATAAGGTGACGATCTCGTGGTGGCAACCCCCGAACCAAGTGGTGGACACCAGTGGTGAGGGGGGCCATTAAGCTGAAGAAGGAGTCCTATCAAGCTTGGTTGGCTTGTGGGACTCCCGAAGCAGCTGAGGTGTACCGGCAGGCCAAGCGGAGTGCAGCTCGGGTGGTTGCTGAAGCAAAAACCCGGGTATGGGAGGAGTTCGGTGAGGCCATGGAACAAGACTTTCGGTCGGCTTCAAAGAGATTCTGGCAAACTGTTCGGCGGCTCAGGAGGGGAAAGCAGCTCCCCGTCCACACTGTGTATGGTGCGGATGGGACACTGTTGACTTCAACTGGGGATATCGTCGGGCGGTGGAAGGAATACTTCGAGGATCTCCTCAATCCCACTGATACGCCTTCCACAGAGGAAGCAGGGTTTGGGGACGAGGGGGATGACTCGCCTATCACAGGGGCTGAGGTCGCCAAGGTGGTTAAAAATCTCCTTGGTGGCCGGGCCCCGGGGGTGGACGAGATTCGCCCCGAGTACCTCAAGGCCCTGGATGTTGTTGGGTTGTCATGGTTGACACGCCTCTGCAACATTGCGTGGAGGTCGGGGGCAGTACCTTTGGCATGGCAAACCGGGGTGGTGGTTCCTCTCTTCAAAAAAGGGGACCGGAGGGTGTGCTCCAACTTTAGAGGGATCACACTCCTCAGCCTCCCTGGGAAGGTCTATGCCAAGGTACTGGAGAGGAGAGTCCGGCCGTTGGTCGAACCTCGGATTCAGGAGGAGCAATGTGGTTTTCGTCCTGGCCGTGGCACATCGGACCAGCTCTTTACCCTCTCGAGAATTCTTGAGGGTTCGTGGGAGTTTGCCCAACCAGTTTACATGTGTTTTGTGGACTTGGAGAAGGCATTTGACCGCGTCCCTCGTGGATTTTTGTGGGGGGTGCTTCGGGAGTATGGGGTATCGGGCTTGTTGTTACGAGCTATTCGGTCTCTGTACGACCGTTGTGAGAGTTTAGTTCGCATTGCCAACACTCGGTCGGAGTCATTCCCAGTGAGAGTTGGACTCCGCCAGGGCTGCCCTTTGTCACCGGTCCTGTTCATAATTTTTATGGACAGGATTTCTAGGCGCAGCCAGGGAATGGAGGGTGTCATGCTTGGTGACCACAGGATCTCATCTCTGTTGTTTGCAGATGATGTTGTCCTGTTGGCTTCATCCAGCAATGACCTACAGCTCTTGCTGGGACGGTTTGTCGCTGAGTGTGAAGCGGCTGGGATGAGAATCAGCACCTCCAAGTCCGAGTCCATGGTCCTCAGCCGGAAAAAGGTGGATTGTCCTCTCCGGGTTGGGGACAGGCTCCTGCCCCAAGTGGAGGAGTTTAAGTATCTTGGGGTCTTGTTCACGAGTGAGGGGAAAATGGAGCGAGAGATCGACAGACGGATTGGAGCAGCATCTGCAGTGATGCGGACGTTGTACCGGTCTGTTGTGGTGAAGAGGGAGCTTAGTTCTAAGGCAAAGCTGTCGATTTACCAGTCAATCTACGTTCCTACTCTCACCTATGGTCACGAGCTTTGGGTAATGACCGAAAGAACGAGATTGCGGATACAAGCGGCTGAAATGAGCTTTCTCCGTAGGATTGCTGGACTCACCCTCAGAGATAGGGTGAGGAGCTCAGTCATCCGGGAGAGGCTCAGAGTAGAACCGCTGCTCCTCCACATTGAAAGGAGTCAGTTGAGGTGGTATGGGCATCTGATTAGGATGCCTCCTGGACGCCTCCCACTTGAGGTGTTTCAGGCACGTCCCACTGGGAGGAGACCTCGGGGCAGACCCAGGACTCGGTGGAGAGACTATGTCTCCCAGCTAGTCTGGGAACGCCTTGGTATCCCCTCTGAAGAGCTGGAGCAGGTGGCTGGGGAGAGGGAAGTCTGGGCTTCTCTGCTTGAGCTGCTGCCTCCGCGACCCGGACCTCCGGAAAAGCGGTAGAAGATGGATGGATGGATGGATGGAAACTTTGAGCAAGCTTCAACATGCTTTTTTTCAGCAATGGAGTCTTGCGAGGTGAGCGGGCATAAAGCTTATGTTGGTTGACTGCATTACTTATTGTTTTCTTTGAAACAACAGAATCTGTTAACTCCAGGTCTTTCTGGAGCTCTCCACGAGTGGCCTTTAGCTCTTGGATAGCTCTTCTGATAATTATTTTGACTCCTCTGTCAGAAATCTTGCAAGGAGCTCCTGGACGTCGCCGGTTTATGGTTTATTTCCAAATTGTGGCTCCAGCATTGCTCTCTGGAACATTCAGCAGTTAAGAAATGCACCTGTAACCAATGCCATTATTACAGTATATTTTGCAACAATAAGGTTGCAAGGGTCTAGAGAGAACTCTTTGCTTCTTCCCATCATGAGTTCTTTGTGGTGTGACAATCTGATATTCACAGACCTTTTTAAAGGCTATCAGTCAGGACTTAACCAGCTGAAATTAATTTGCACTGTTAGGGGATGGGATGCCTTCCTAAATTCTCATGGATTTCAGTTGGTGTCTTCGCTTTCTATGCCTTTTGGGCCCTCTTTTTCTTCATATGTTCAATACTTATTCCCTTAGTCTTTCCACTTTATTAAATATAACTTGTTTTGTGAAAAGAGTTGTCTTGATTTCTTTGTATACATGGATTACTTGGTTTGTCACTGATATCTGGTGAAAATCTCAGGTTAATGGCTCCATCACAAATATGTTTAATGAGAAAAATCTTGATGTGTCCAATACTTATTTTCCCTGCTGTATGCGATGCCGCAATGAATGATTACAATATATTCTTACCTTTGATTCATTCTTTTAGGACAACGTTGCTGGAATGATGTAATCTGTGAAGCCTCCTATCCATCGGTCTGCACCAAGTCTATTTTTTAATTCCTTTTGTGACACGATGTTGTGAAATAGTCACCACCATAAATCTTATGTATCACAAAATGAATCAGTTACACATTTTACATTTCAATTTCTATCACTGTAACACTGCTTAAGAAATGAGGTGACAAGTAACAAATAGAGGCTGGACTGTCTCCTTTCAAAAGGAGCAGATAGAATGTGATTTGAAATGAATGATGTTATCATAACCTTCTTTAGCAAAGCAAACTGTCCTTTCTCATCTTGTATATCAATAAAGATTCAAGCATCCAACATGCTGATTTATGGCGTATTTGTTAAATGTTCCATTCTTGTCTGTTCTATGAAATGTAAAGCATAATGATTTGACATTTAGGCTACATCCTCCAGGACCACTGCACACCCACATCACGTTGATGCCACGTCCAAGGAGTTTGCCAAACAAACTCTAACTTTTTTTTAAAAGGGGAGGTGCTGCAATTAGTCAGGGAATTGAAGTACCTTGGCCTGATTTTAGATTCCTCATTAACTTTGAAAAAAACAAAAAACAAACCATCAAATAAATTTCAAAAATAATCAAATTAAATTTAAGAGATTTTAAACAAATTAGACCATCACTGACAGATGATGAGGCTGAACTGTTTCTGCATGCAATGATCTTCTCACATATCGATTACTGCTTTACCAACCGGTCACTGTCTGGTGGAACCATAATTAATCCCATTGAATCCACTGACAAAAAAGCCATAACAAATTTTGATAAGAAAGATTCCACATCATTGCTGTAACATTTATAAGAAATACAATTGTCTCTCTTTTCAAAATTATAAAACTCTCAAATTTGCCCGTTCAATTTATAAAACATTAAATGGCTAAGCGCCACCCCCCATGGAGAATATGTTAAACTGAGGACTGTCACCGGTACAACTACCAGAGCGATCACTAGAGGAGACTGTGAGGTCCTCCACAGACGCAGCACATTTGCTCAATCTGTGCTATTAGTAAAGGGTACTAATCAGGAATAACATACCACCAGCAATCAGAGAACGTAACACACTAAACACTTTTAAGACTCATTGTAAAAATGAGCTTTTAAACAACAAAAACTGCACCCCTAACTAGAGGATGCTCTGTTGCATGTCGTCATGTATACAGTCCATATGTGCCTATGTGTTACACACATCTGCCTTGCTCTTTGTTTTGGTGTTTGTTGTTGTTGTGAGGTGTTTGGGTGCATGTGTGTGCACATGCATGCACAAGACTGTACTTGTGTGACATTTGAATGCTCTGTTTTGTCTCTGGGATGTTTAATATATGCACCTTGTACAATAGTAGCACTTTAACTCTTGCACTGTTGCATATGCACTTTGTACAATTTTTGTTGCAGTTGTCCGTCTCGTGTACAGTTGTCTGATTGTGTGTTTTTGTGACCTGTCGGGGGACTACAGATGTAATTTTGCAGTATTGCTAAGTCTGGCATTGTGATGATCTGATCTGAATCATGACAGGCATACTTACGTATTTATTATTGATGTTTATCACTATGTAATGTCCCTTTCAAAAAAACATTTCAATAAATTACTAAAAAAATAAATAAATAAAAATAAATAAATGTATGTCACCAAAGCAGCGATCAGTAATTTTCTCTTGTGCTCTGGTTTGAAAGCATTGTTCCATTGCCAAAACGGGGTCCTGCCAATGTGCCGAGTGATTTGTGTTTGTGGTATGTTTTTGATCTTTCAATAACAATGGCCAAAAGTTGATTGTGATGGAGCTGGAGCTAATGAATGTTTAAAAGATAAGATAAGATAAGATAAGCCTTTATTAGTCCCACAATGGGGAAATTCCAGGATTGCAACAGCACAGGGATAGCAACACTCAGAGCAATAATTAAGAAGATACGGAAGATATAAATAAGAGCAGTGGATATACATACATACACATAAATATATAAATATATATACAAAGTGTGGAGCATAAAAAAGCAACTTTTCATGCAGTTGCTGCAACAGAGGAAAAAAGTAAAATATGTTATGGTATGTCTGACCACCGCCGCTGCTCACTGTCCTTTTCTAATATGCTAAACATTACAGATCTTTAACTATGCAAAGTTCTGATTCACACCACTGCACAATGGAGAGACTGGGATTAGTCAAGCTATAATGCTGCAAACACAGCAGTCTTTGTGTAATAGTCTATTAAATCTTAAATGTATATTGCTGTGAATCATCTAAAAAAGTGTGTCCATGTGGGCACCACCAAAGGTTAAATGGGCTATCTTGTGGCACCCATGTGGGTTTGTCCACCGGTTACATGTTGGCCCCTTGTCATGGCTGAGTGCTGGAGATCTCCACCAGACTTAGTCTCATGGCTTTTTCTGCTTATTTACTTATCTGTTGTATCTTCTGCTTGTTGGGTTTATGTGTCCTTGTTCTTCTTGCCATTTTCCTTTTTGTGTTTGTGTTATATTTTTTTCTTTATTTATTTATATTGATGTGGTATATTATTTTATTCATTGTATCTCTAGTATTAACCTTTAACTGTTGACAGCTGTCAGGGGCGTGAAGCTTCGTGTGGGCATGCCCTGCCAGCTATCAGTTTTTGTTGGCCTCTCTCTCACTGCCCTCCAGCTGGTCCTGATTGTGTGTTAGTGTTTTCCCCTACTCCCTCAGAGGACCCAAACCTTTCAACTATTATGTCAATGAATTTTGATCATATTTAAGGGCTTGATTTTCATTTTTGCATTGCCGCTGCCTTGATTATATTCATCTTATCTCCACCAGAGCCCTGCTCTGCTCTGGTGTGCTACTTGTAAGTTTTTCCTCTTTTGTATTTATGCACTTCTTGGACTTGTGTGTTCTCTTGAACAATTAATTCCACTATCTGCCATTCAGCGCGTGGGTCTCAGTTTTCTGCCCTGCGAGGGCATTTATGACAGACGGCAGTGGCCAGTGGAAACCCAGCTGCTGTAGTTAGTGGATTTTTGCCCTCCTGTTTTCACCAACCTGTTGTCTGGAGCAGTTATGTCTCCAGCAAGCGAATTTGACAGGAGGAGGAGGAAGTGGTGTCAGGACAAGCTTGAATTTGTTTCCATGACAGAGGACATGACAGCTGGCGCTCAGAACTCAGAACTCAGAACTCAGAAAGGATTTATTGCCAAGTACATTAACAGATATAACAACTGATAACATACGAGGGATTTGACTTGACACAGAAAATGACCTGCATTTCCGGTGACACGGCAGCATCTGTGAACGCGCCTGTCATCAGATGGGAACAGGATGCATAGGGAAGAAAAGGATAATACAATAGGAAGGAGCAAAAAAACCATTGATTGTCAGAATAGTGGTCATATATGATCAGTATTATGATTACAAGAAAAAAAAGCCCTCAATGCACAGTTAGCAGACAAAAAAGTACACAAGGACACAAAGAGAGCAGTGAGTGAGTGATCTTTTTCATCAGTTTTTTGAGTCAGTGTGGGTGTAGTGTTGAATGTAGGTGTTTGTATCAGTTAAGAACAACAAGGTCTCTTTGGCAGGAGATGTTTTGTCTAGCTGCTGGCATTGTCCTTGGGCCATGCAGCTGGCTGTCCGTGAAGGCCGTGAAGCTCCAATGTTTTGAAAACAAAAAACTGCAGATAATCTGGAGGACTTGTGAGAGGGGAGTCAGATTAATCGAATAGTACTGATCCAGAGAAAGAAACTTTATATCCTCTACAGATTCAGTACTTAATCCTTCATTGTCTCAGAGCTGTTTATCCTGGGAGGACAAGATGCTGTACTGGGGTGGAGTTTCCAATATGCTGGAGGTCAGACCTAGCGTGCGCTTCCACCCCTGGGTGCTGAGTCTCTCTCTTCCGCCACTACCACCATTGCTATCAGCTTCCTCCTTGCCGGAGCCAGCCTCCCAACTGTCAGTTCCCTCTCCAGCAGAGCCAGAGGAACTCGGGCCGCCGCAGTTGGACCTCCAGAGGACCGAGCCCGGAGTACCAGTGCCTGGATATGACGGAGTCCTTGACAGTGGTGGAGGTTGAGCTCAGGCAAGTGATCGCCTGTGTTTTCCTTATATCTATTTTGGAGAAATCTTTTCTGGCTCTTGGTGAGGACAGCCGGGTGAAGCCCTCAGCTGCATCCGACCTCACCTCACTGGGCTCCGCCGCTGCTGGTGACCCTGACCATGTTTCTTTGCCTATGTTGTCTGAGCTTTCTCCCAGGGTCACTGAGGATAATCCACCCTTGCCAGATGTCTCCGTGGGTTGCGGCTCGCCAGCCGAGATCGCTGTGGGTCCAGCTCCCCCCACTGAAGCCGTCGAGGATGCTTTGTCCCAGCCTGGGACCTCTGTGGGTGCAGCTTCGGCCCAGTCCGGGTCCGCCGTGGGTGCTGCTCCCCCTCTGGTTGAGGTCGTTGCGTGTCCTCTGTCCCAGCCTGGGACCTCTGTGGGTGCAGCTCCTCTGCAGTCTGGGTCTCCGTGGGTGCTGTGTCCCAGTCAGGGACCATCGTGGGTGCTGCGTCCCAGCCTAAGTCCAACTTGGGTGCTGTGCTCCAGTGGGGGCCCGCTATGGGTGTTACGCCCCTTTCCAGGGGCCACTGCGGGTGCAACTGTGGCCCGATCCGGGTCTACCAAGGGTGCAGCCTTGGCTCGGTCCTGGTCCACTGAGGGTGCAGCCTTGGCCCAGTCCGGGTCCACCGAGAGTGCAACATTACTCTAGCCCGGAGCCACCAAGTTTGCAGTGTTGCTCCAGCCTGGAGCCACCGAGGGTGCAGGGTTGCTCCAGCTAGGAGCCACCACTGGTGCTACCATGTCTCAGTCCAGAACCACCAAGGGTGCTGCTGGCCAGTTCAAGGGCATCGTTAGTCCCCCTCCCTCACCAAATGACGTCGTGGTCCCCTCTCCCCTGCCAGATGCTGTCGTGGTTCCCCCTCTAGTGCCAGACGCTGTCGTCATTCCCCCTCCAGTGCCAGACACCATCATGGTCCCACTTCCAGAGCCAGATGCCGCTGTGGTTCCTCCCCCTGTGCAGGATGCCGTCGGGGGTTCATTTCCCCTGTTACCATTCCCTCCGTTGGGCCTCACCATGAGGGAGCCGCCACCTGTGCCACCCCTTTTGGATAGGTGGCTGAAAAACTCTGGTCGACAACCTGATGGATTGGGCCATTGGGTTGGGTGGCCCATGTTCTCCCGCAGGCCACCCGACTCATTCCACCTCGCTGTCTGCCAGGCCTGGGACTTTTGTCGTCCCCCTGAACTTTCTAGCTCCTTGGTCCGGGGGGGGGGGGCTAATTCATTGTTTCTAACTGGTGTGGGTCCTGAGTGGGGTTTGCTGCGTTCCCTCATAGCCTGTTCCCCCCACCACCTAACCTAGGTGGGTCATTGTGGTTCCCTGCTGGGGGGGGGGCTCTTTCTTTTTCTTTTGATGTTACCTTGGGGTGTCTTGGTTCCACCCCTTGAAAGATGGGCTCTGTCATGAGGCGAGTGCTGGAGATCTCCGCCAGACTCGGTCTCATGGATTTTTCTGCTTATTTACTCATCTGTTGCATCTTATGCTTGTTGGGTTTATGTGTTCTTGTTCTTCTTGCCAATTTCCTGTTTGTGTTTGTACTATTTTTTTCTGTATTTATTTATATTGATGTGGTGTGCTATTTAATTCTTTATATCTCTAGTATGACCCTTTCTCTGTTGACAGCTGTAAGGGGCGTGAAGCTTCGTGTGGGCTTGCCCTGTCAGCTATCAGTTTTTGTTCGCCTCTCTCTCACTGCCCTTCAGCTAGTCCTGATTGAAAATAAATCCAAAAACAAATCCAAACCTACATGACCCCGCATGAAAAAGTGACACCCCCCCACACACACACACTCACACACACACACATTAAAGCATAATTTAGCCGTGGTTTATCACATCTTTGGAAAGCGGAGTTCAATTTTCTAGCCATTTCTAAACCTCTGGGATTCCAACTACCCACAGTGAGAGCCATTATCCACAAATAGCAAAAATATGGAAGAGTGGTGAACCTTCCCAGGAGTGGCCTACTTACCAAAATGACCCCAAGAGCCCTGCAACGACTCATCCAAGAGGTCTCAAAAGACCCCACAACAACATCCAAAGAAAAGCAGGGCCACTTGAATGAATGAATGAATCTGAATGAATGAATGAATGAATGAATGAATGAATGAATGAATGAATCTTTATTTCGGATAGTACAGGTTAAAAGAAACTGAATAATATAACAAAGGGTGAAAGAAAATCCAACAAGGTCAAATTAGACAACAACTCCTCTGATTCTACAATTCAACGTAAGTTATCCGAAATGGGTGATGGCTGAAGCCGCAGCTTATATTGCCCACCCATATTCCATCCAAGAATTCAAAAGAGAAAAAAAAAAAACCAAAAAAAAAAAAACAAGAGCGATTACAATTCAAAAACAAAGCTAAGACAAAATGTGACAGAAAAAAAAAACTAAGCTACAACACAACACAGGCTGGATATGACAATCCTTATGTGATTTTACATGTCATCTTGTATATATGTTTGGAGTATTTCTTCCTTTAGTTTTTGTTTAAATTGTCCAAGCATTGTACATGATTTTAATTCAAGTCCAAAATTGTTCCATAATCTGACTCTGTGCTGACCTGTCAGATATTGGGTGGGGTTATGTTCCCTCTAGTGGTGGTTTGCGTTACTGCACCTTTAATTGTAGCTACTTCCTGTTTCCTATATAAACCCTTTTTCTGTTCAATCTGGCATGATGAAAGCAATGTGAAAATGTGCTCGCCAGAAATTTGGTTGTACTAACCATTTTTATAAGATAAGATAAGAGATAAGATAAGATAAGCCTTTATTAGTCCCACAATGGGGAAATTCCAGGATTGCAACAGCATAGGGATAGCAACAGTCAGAGCAACAATCAAGAAGACAAGAAAACAAGAGCAGCTAATATACATATGTACATATAAATATATAAATATGTATATAAACACACAGTGCGGAGCATTGTAGCTAGATGGAATAAATATATAAATATATATACACACAGTGCAGAGCATTGTAGCTAGATGGAATAAACAGCATAACTGTCTCCTTAGTTATCCTACATACTATGAATATGTACCCATACATATTGTCACCCTCCGGAGTGGCCAATATTGTCCTAGTTGTATACTGGAGGGGACCATTGTGTAAGTCTATTGCGTCTTTTGCATTCAATACTATTAGGTTGTCACGTTTTTTTGCTATCTCTGCGAACAGCCCTGCTTAGGTTATATAGTCTGACAGCCGTAGGTAGGAAGGACCTGCAAAACCTCTCGGTTGCGCACCTAAGATGATGTAGTCTGCTGCTAAATGAGCTCCTCAGTGCGTTCAGTATGTCCTGCATAGGGTGGGACTCGGACTCCAGCAGAGATGACAGTTTAGCTGCCATTCTTCTCTCTCCTATCTCCTCCACTGGGTCAAGGCGCTGCCCCAGGACAGAGCTAGCTTTCGTGATCAGTTTGTTCAGTCTCTTTCTATCGGCTGCTGTAATGCCACTGCCCCAGCAGATCACTCCAAAAGTGATGGCTGATGCCACCACCGTGTCGTAGAATGTCTTCAGCAGTGCCCCTTGTACACCAAAAGACCTGAGTCTCCTCAGTAGGAACAGCCTGTGCTGTCCCTTCTTGTAGAGTGCGTCGGGATTGTGTGACCAGTCTAGTTTATTGTTCAGATGAACACCCAGGTACTGGTAGGATGTCACCATCTCAATGTCTGTTCCCTGTATGTTTACTGGTGCTGTAAGGGGTTGTCCTTGCCTGCGGCAGTCCACCACCAGCTCCATAGTTTTCCTCGCGTTGATCCGTTCAGTATCTGATCAGATGCAAAATTAAAGAGCAGTTAACATAACTCTTCTTTTCATTAAAATTCCATTTTCATTTTCTTAAGAGTAATCCAGAATTTTTCATATAATTAGTTTAATTTTCCCCATAAATTTGTGCTCAGTTTTCTATAATCTGTTAACTTCAAACTGAGCTAAATTCAGCTTACATTTTCACCCTGGTTCTGCAAATGTTCACAATGTTACTCTATCATTCATTCATTTATTCATTCATATTCTTCGGCTTGATCCTTTTCGGGTCGCGGGGGGCTGGAGCCTATCCCAGCATCTTTTTGGGTGAGAGGCAGGGTACATCCTGGACAGATCACCAGTCCATCGCAGGGCCAACACAAAGAGACAGACAACCTTTCACTCTCACAGTCATACCTAAGGACAATTTAGAATCCCCAGTTTTGATGCCAGTTAACCCAACTTGCATGTTTTTGGCATGTGGGAGGAAACCGGAGAAATCCCGGATTAAACCCACGTAGACATCATTTACAAGTTAAATTTAATGATTAATGTGAATAATTGCAATGTCCTTTAATCATCAGTTCATTTAATAAATAAGTGAAAATGAGAGAAGTTGTTGGGAATTTATTTCATTCTGTGTCTGGTTTCAAAGCCCCAGTATTGAATTCACTAACATTTTGAGACTGTTTACTAATTAATTTATTGAGTAATTAAACAGGTATAAAGTGAAATTAATGATCAAAGTGCTCACGAAAGTGGTGAGTTGGTGCCCCCTATGAGTGTTTATTAACTTTTTCTGTGTGTGTGGACCCGAAGTGAATCTCAGGTCCAGATACATTAATACAAATTAAATATTTTTTATACCTCATCATAATTATAAATCACATACCGCTACAGCTGTAAAAGACTCATTGCCAGTTGTCACAAACACTTGATAGATAGATAGATATATAGATAGATAGATAGATAGATAGATAGATAGATAGATAGATAGATAGATAGATAACTTTATTGTCTGTCCCAATCAGTGACAGAAATTCTTCTTAGGCATGGCTACAACAACATAACACATTCAACACTCTCAAAGACATGTTCAAACTCACAGGATAAAAACAGTTTGAAAAAGTTTACATGGTTAAAAAGGAAACAGCAAATAAAATCATGTGGCTGAAAAAATTAATAACTATTAAACATTAATAGCGATTAAAAGATCAATGCTGATAACTAATATTGATAGCTAACTGAAGTATAATAACTATTTGACTTTTTTTCAGGATTGTTACTGCAGAAGGAATAAATGATTTCTTGTAAATGTTTTTATTGGCCAATTGAACTTTATATTGTCTGCCTGATGGCAGTAACTGAAAAGAGTGATGAAGTGGGTGAGATGGGCCCTCAGTTCAGGGTGTCTTTTCTGATCAAAGAGCGCTGATACAGTTAAGACAATGGTGTCTGTGGTGAGCCAATGATTTTGCTAGCCTGATTAACTATACGGGAAAGCTTTGTTTTGTGCTTGATGAAGAGGGAGCTGTACCAGGATGAAATGTTAAAAGTGAGAATGGATTCAATTAATGAAGCGTAAACCAGAGTTAAAATGTGCCTACTGACATTAAAAGTCCTCAGTTTCCTCAACAGGTGGAGGCATTGTTGTGTTTTTTTTTTTTTTAAATAAATAGTCAACATGGTGAGCAAAAGACAGGCTGCAGTCCATCTTTATATCCAAATATTTAAAAGCTTGAACTTGTGCAATAGCCTGACCCTGGATACTGAGGGGTGTAAAGAGAATAGGTGAAAGTTTCTCTTGGCTCCCACAGCACAACTCATTAGTCTTTGTGGTGTTTAACTCCAGAGAGTTTTGATTAAAAGTCTGAGCTAGATCGTTGACTGCCTGCTGATAGCGGATCAGTGCAGTACTTTCTGTCAGATGAACCACCAGGGCCATGTCATCTGCATATTTAAAAAGAGTTATTCCTTCACTGTCACAGGAGATGTTATTTGTGTACACAGAGAACATAACTGCAGGTAAAACACAACCTTTAGGAAGACCTGTGTTTAAAATTGACTTGCGAGATGTAAAACAAATTAAAAACACTTGTTGTGGCCTGTCATATAAAAATTCTGAATTCATAAAATTCAAATTTAAATTCAAACGTTTATTTCAAACTCGGGGTTCATATTATATGCAGAACATGTGTAAAAAAAAGTATATAAAATGTGTAGAAAATAAATGTATATACAGTTCAGCAGTCACTCGGCGCTCCTGTAACAACAATAACATACAATGTTGAACTCAGTATAAAATTGAACGCCACCACTTCCAAATGCTGGAGTGAAGTGTGAGTGATGAGTTGACAATTGCTGATATAAGATGATTGTTACATGCCAGCAACCTTCTCTTAAAACTGTAAACATTCTTTCATATCAACTCGCCAAAAGATGGAATGTTCAAGGACACAAACATCTTGCTTGCACTCGACCTACGAGGTATATCTAACAACCTTCTTAGGCAGTTATTATATGCAATGCGGATTATTTTTTTTTTTTTTGTTACTTATTTGTACCCGTAGGTAGACTTGGTTTGCAGTCTGGTGACAAGCCACCGGCTGCTGGTCGCTGCGTGCGCGAGCGCCCTAAACCTACATGTTTTTGGTATGCGGGAGGAAACCGGAGAAATCCCGGAGTAAACCCGCGCAACACGGGGAGAACATGCAAACTCCACACAGCTCATTATGTTCTTTTATTTATTATTATGATTATGTTCCTAACAGCAACATTGCTATTAAACCATAAAGGCAAGCAATACATTGAGGTACAGAAGGTCTTGAAAAGCATGCATTTAACATCAGGAGAACATCTATGGAAATTTCACAACAGTAAATTTGTTTGAGCATAAAGTTTCCTGAGTTGCCTGTTACAATCAACATTGGTCTTATCAGATTCAATCCACACACCTAGGTAATTGACTTTTTCAACAAAGTTCAAGCTATTACCACAAAGTGGCACAACAGGATTCAAAGTATTGACACCCTTCGGTTTGAAAAGCATGCACATAGATTTAGTACAGTTGAACAAGATGTCATTTTTTTCAGCATATTTCTCACATTCCGAGAGGAGATGTTGCATAGCTGCAGTAGATAAACTTAACAAACAGAGATCATCAGCATAGAAAATGTGATTTAACAGTGCACCATTAATGGAGCCACCCACATTAGTATTGTTCAACAGTACACTGAGATCATCAACATAGACATTAAACAACAAGGGTGACAGTATACCACCTTGTTTAACACCATTGGTCACATTGTGGCCACACATGTGTATTACTGTATGCCTCACATCTCAGTTATGTGTATTACTGTATGCTTCACATCTCAGATATGAACAAAGAACTGAGTCTCCTTGGAGATAACAGGAAGCTGTGAAGTGTAATCCTTGTTATGCAGGAGACGGCCTTGGGAGGATCCTTTGTGTGCCTCCAGACTGTGTCGAGGACCCTTTGTGAACCAAGGACGGAGGGGGGGGGGGGCTGAAGGACTAAGGGGTAAATGCATTGTGACTTGTGATTGTAATGCAATGTGGGCTGTGAGAGTCCTGGTTATATAAGGGACGAGTTTTTCTTAGAGTTCCTCTTTTTTCCAACTTTTGTTGATGATGGTGAATGTGTAATAAAACTGCTTTGAGACAAAATCTGCCTCGTCAATTACACATTACCACACTGGTGACCCAAGACGTAGCATGCAGCGTGAAGAGATTTCCCCGGGGCCAGACTCATCAGGAGCCCCCAGCCAAGCTTCTGCCGTTACCATCCAGCTACCGAACTTTTGGCAGAACAACCCGCGTTCCTGGCTCCACTTGGTTGAGGAACAATTCGCCCTCCGGAGGATAACGGTAGATGACACAAAATTCTACCATGTAGTTGCAAAGCTCGATAACCACATGGCTCAGCATGTGGAAAGCCTCCTGGAGCAGCCGCCAGCAAGCAACAAATACGGCGCGTCGAAGGCTGCACTCATCCAACACTTCACTCTCTCGGTCGAGGAGAGAGCAGAGAGACTCCTGGTGCTGACCGACTTGGGAGACTGCACGCCCATTGACCTGATGGAGAAGATGCTGAGGTTGAAGGGCTCAGACGATGACAACTTCATCTTTACCCACATTTTCCTCAGGACCCTACCGTCAGAAACGAGAGTGGCCCTAGCCAGTTCGCCGTTGTTGGCCCAGCGGGATTTCCGCGCGCTGGCCCGGGAGGCGCAACGGATTCTCAACGCCAGCAAATGGCGCGCAGCCACCACGGCTGCGACGGAGTTCGGCGCGACGGCCGGAGATGGCAGGGAGCCAGGGACGGCTGTAGCAGATCCACCAACGACGGCAGCGGTGGGGGCCAAGGATCGCGGAGGAGACACACTCTATTTCTACTATCACCGCTTTGCAGAGAAGGCACGCAAGTGTATACCGCCGTGCCAGTTCAAGCGCTCGGGAAATGCCAAGACCGGGGGTCGGTAGCAGCTGCGGCCCTCGGAGAGGAGAACAAGCTGCTCTACTTGAAGGACGCACGCTCGGGGAGGCATTTCCTCATGGACACAGGCTCCCAGTTGAGTTTCATCACACCTTCCTACGCTGACCGGTTGGCAGGTTCCAGAGGTCCCAGGGTGGCAGCAGCGAACGGCTTGGAGATTAAGACCTTTGGTGAGAGGACTCTACTCCTGTCTCTACACGGTTGTACATTTGAGTGGACGTTTGTCATAGCAGCAGTGAATTTCAATATGTTGGGTGCTGATTTTTTGTGCTCACATAGTTTGTTGGTTGATCTCGCTAACAGGCGCCTGGTTAATGCACTTTCTTTTGACTCTATTCCCTGTACAGCTCGAGTGACCCGGCCAACAGCACAAGCCAACGTCACAGCTGCAAGTGGTAAGCTCCACACACTGCTCACTCAGTTCCCAGCACTCACGGTCCCCACATTCTCGGCAGCTGTCGCTAAACACGGGGTGGAGCATTTTATTACCACCACCGGACCGCCCGTTTTTGCAAAAGCTCGGTGCTTGGACGCAGCTAAACTGGCCATAGCGCGCAAGGAATTCGCCAACCTGGAGAGGTTGGGCATCTTCAGGCGTTCGAACAGCCCATGGGCTTCCCCGCTACACATGGTCCCGAAAGCTGACGGCTCGTGGCGACCTTGTGGGGATTTCCGCAGGTTGAACAATGCCACAGCGCATGACCGCTACCCAATCCCACATATCCAAGATTTTTCCGTTCATTTGGCAGGGGAGAGCGTTTTTTCTAAAATAGACTTGGTCCGTGGTTACCACCGATTCCCAGTGCGCGCTGAAGACATACCCAAAACAGCGGTGATAACTCCATTTGGCCTATTCGCGTTTTTACGCATGCCATTCGGGCTTAAAGGGGCTGCACAAACGTTCCAACGCATGATGGACGCGGTGCTGTGCGATCTCCCTTTCGTGTTCGTCTACTTGGACGATATTTTGGTAGCAAGCGCATCCGAAGACGAACACGAAAACCACCCCGCGGCAGTTTTCCGGAGGTTGGGAGAGCACGGTTTAATAATCAACCCAGCGAAGTGTCAGTTCGGGGTGACGCAGATTGATTTTTTGGGGCATCGCGTCTCTCCCAAAGGAGCGGTTCCACTACCTGACAAGATGCGTGCGGTAGCAGATTTTCCCCGACCACAAACGGTCAGGGCGTTGCAGGAGTTTTGGGGAATGGTGAATTTTTATAACCATTTCCTCCCCCGCGCAGCGCAGCTCATGCAACCATTGTATGCCGCGCACAAAAAACAAAAACCCGTGAATAAGATCGAATGGTCCCCGGAGCGAGAGCGAGCATTCTCGGAGGTCAAAGCAGCCCTAGCAAACGCTGCGTTATTGGCACATCCAGACCCAATGGCCAGCATAGCGCTCACTACTGACAAGTCAGATGTGGCCATAGGGGCGGTCGTGGAAGAGCATGTAGCCGGGGCTTGGCAACCGCTCGCCTTTTTCAGCAGGACTTTGCGCGATAATGAACGTAAATACAGCGCATTCGACAAGGAGTTGTTAGCTCTCCACTTAGCCATTCGCCACTTCCAGTTCTGGCTGGAAGGACGCAGTTTCACCGCGTTCATTGACCACAAGCCACTAACATTCGCGATGGCCAAGGTTTCTGAACCATGGTCAGGCCGGCAGCAGAGACAGCCGGCCGCCATCTCAGAGTTTACTACCGATATTCAGCATGTGGCGGGTAAGCTGAATGTAGTGGCAGACTGCCTCTCGCGCGCCGTGGTGGCCCCAGTCAGTGTGGGGATAGATTACGCAGCCATGGCCGTGGAGCAGGTTAGTGACGCAGATGTGTGCGCGCTCAAGTCTGGACCAACAGGGTTAAGGCTGGAGAACAGGGTGCTGCAAGACGGTATGCCCCCCCTAATCTGCGATGTCTCCACGGGGCGACTGCGTCCCGTGGTACCGGCCGCGTGGCGCCACCGCGTTTTTGACTCGATTCATTCTTTGGCGCGCCCAGGAGTGCGCGCATCGGTCAAAATGGTAGGAGAGAAATTTGTGTGGCCGAACCTCCGCAAAAAAGTTAAGGAGTGGGCAGCAGCCTGCATGGTGTGTCAACGTGCCAAGGTACACAGACACACGAGGGCTCCTTTGGAGCCATTTCACATCCCGGCTAAGAGGTTTGATCATGTTCACGTGGACCTCGTGGGCCCCCTTCTGCCGTCACAGGGGTGCACACATCTTCTGACAATGGTGGACCGCACCACGGGCTGGCTGGAAGTGGTTCCACTGGCGTCAACCACAGCCGAGGAGGTGGCACGCTTTTTTAACGGCATGGTTGGTGCGCTTTGGAGTCCCGTCGGACATTACGTCCGACAGAGGCCCTCAATTTGTTTCCAAACTTTGGTCAGCAATGGCCCGCAGCCTGGGGGTAACGATTCACCGCACAACCACGTACAATCCGCAGGCTAATGGGTTATGCGAGCGTTTTCATAGGTCATTGAAAGCAGCTCTCAGGGCGTCACTGACGGATGCAAATTGGGTAGACAAGCTACCATGGGTTTTATTGGGGTTGCGTTCTGCACCTAAAGAGGACTTACAAGCCTCCCCGGCTGAGCTCGTTTTCGCGCAGCCACTTCGGCTGCCTGGGGAGTTTCTCCCAGACAATCCTGCGCCGGACAGCTCCCCGTCTCAGCTGTTGCAGCGTAGCATAGAATCGAGCACGCTGCCTGGATCCGTTCACCACAGTTTTCCACGCGTTTTTGTGCCTAAAACTTTGAAAAACGCGGAGTTCATTTTTGTCAGACACGATGCTCATCACTCCCCACTGCGACCCCCTTATGATGGACCATTCAGAGTGCTGGAAACAGGGGACAAGCATTTTTTGCTAGATTTGGGGGGGCAGGAGGGAAAAGGTTGGCATAAACAGACTCAAACCTGCTTTTGTGGTGGCGGACGAGCAAGTGCTGTTGGCCAGGGCTCCTCGGCGCGGCAGACCCCCTCAGGGAGATTCCCCAAAACACCCACAGGGACTGACAAAAGGTTTGCACCCCCAGACAGCAGCTCCCCAGCATGACGGCGCCGCGGAGGTGATGAATCCTGGTTACAGCAGATACGGGAGAAGACTGAGGCCCAAACAGCATGTGGGCTGATGTGTAATGATTCTATCATGACATGCAGACTGTTATTCTGTTGTTCGATCTTAGATGTTTGGGGGGGGGGGGTCGTGTGGCCACACATGTGTATTACTGTATGCCTCACATCTCAGTTATGTGTATTACTGTATGCTTCACATCTCAGATATGAACAAAGAACTGAGTCTCCTTGGAGATAACAGGAAGCTGTGAAGTGTAATCCTTGTCATGCAGGAGACGGCCTTGGGAGGATCCTTTGTGTGCCTACAGACTGTGTCGAGGACCCTTTGTGAACCAAGGACGGAGGGGGGGAGGCTGAAGGACTAAGGGGTAAATGCATTGTGACTTGTGATTGTAATGCAATGTGGGCTGTGAGAGTCCTGGTTATATAAGGGACGAGTTTTTCTTAGAGTTCCTCTTTTTTCCAACTTTTGTTGATGATGGTGAATGTGTAATAAAACTGCCTTGAGACAAAATCTGCCTCGTCAATTGTACATTACCACAACATGAAATTTGGATGAGGTAACATTGCCCCACCTAACAACCATAGACTGCCTTCTGTACCAGTATAACAGGATGCTAACAATGTAAATAGGAATACCTCGATCGATCAGTTTTCTAAACAAACACCAGTGGTTAATCCTATCAAAAGCTTTGCTAGCATCTAAAAACGTAGCATAGACACTAGTGGATTGGCTTCTGAAGTAGTCAACAAATTCATGGAGTAGGTAAACAGCCTTGTCAGTTGAGTGGGCTGACTTGAAACCAAACTGATTGTCGTTTGTCCACAGATAATCCTCAATTCTGTTCAGAATTAAACCCTCTGTAGTGCATATATCCATATCTGCACATGTATAGACACAGGGAGATGTTTTGTGATTGCATGTGTGGAATGACCTCACGTCTCAGAAGAGGACAATAGGTCTGGACCGCCTGCGGAGAACAACGAGGAGATGGAGGCGCGGCGGTGAAGACCTGAAAAGACTTCCTGACCCCCTAGGGTCAGACGAAAGAACCGGAGGACATTGGAAGGAGACATGGGATGATGAGAAGGATATGACAAGGATGTGTGATGTTGGCTATTGTTGTGAGGTGTATAAGTATGGGGATCTGACTGCGATCAGCCTCTTTCTGCTTTCTGCCTTGGGTGAGACATGTTGGGGAGGCGAAGCCGACATTAAATCTGAATTATAAAATCACTCAGCTTCTTCATTTCTCGCTCCCCACATTGGTGACCAGACGTGAGAATGGATGAAAGGCGTTCTCCCGTTGCGGACTCATCGGAGGTGGCCCGAGCAAGCGCCGTCGCCATCAAACTCCCAGAATTCTGGCAGAACGACCCGAACTCGTGGTTCAAGCAGGCTGAGGCACAGTTCGCGCTCGCAGGGGTGACGGCAGGGGTGACGGCAGACAAAACCAAGTTCTACCACGTCGTCGCCAGGCTCGACGCCACCACAGCACGATGCGTGCGGAGCGTGATACAGCAGCCGCCCGCCAGCGACAAATACGAGGAGCTGAAGGCTACTCTCATCGAAGGCTTTGTGCCCTCGGCCGAGGAAAGGGCCAAGAGACTACTGGCAATATATGGCCAAGGAGGGCGCAGACCGATGGCCCTGATGGAAGACATGCTTCAGCTGAGGAAGGCAGACAACGACAGCTTCCTCTTTCAGCACATCTTCCTCAGCACCCTCCCGGCGCACATGAGAGGGACTCTGGCCAGCATGCGTTGTAAGACCCAGCAGGATTTCCGCGCGCTAGCCCGGGAAGCACAGCGGCTCCTCAACTCCTGCGGCGAGCAGATGACCACAGCAGCAGCGGCGGACCTCGGTGCGGAAGCCCGGGGCAGCGGGGAGCCGGAGACAGCGGAGCAAATCCCGCCCACCATGGCAGCGACGCGGCCACGATGCAACAGACGAGACGACCTCTGTTACTACCACCGGCGATTCGCTGAGAGGGCATACAAGTGTGTGCCACCGTGCAGTTTCAAGAGCTCGGGAAACTCCAAAGCCGGGAACCGTTAGCAGCTACGGCTCTCGGCGAGGCCAACAAGCTGCTCTACATCACTGATGAAGGCTCCGGGCGACATTTCCTCATAGACACCGGAGCTCAGGTGAGCTTCATCACCCCGACCTACGCTGACCGAGTGGCTGGACCCCGCCGCAATGGGGCAACGGCAGCGAACGGCTCGAACATCACCACTTATGGTGAAAGGACCTTGTCTCTGTCCTTACACGGCCGCACTTATGAGTGGACTTTTATTATAGCGGCGGTGAGTTTCAACATGTTGGGTGCTGATTTCTTATGTTCACATGGGTTGTTAGTTGATCTTGCAAACAGACGCTTAATCAGTGTCATTCTCTGCTATCCCCTGTTCAGCTTGAGTGTCCCCACCACCCGTGCAGGCCAACGTCGCCACAGCAGGAGGTAAGTTTGACAAACTCCTCACCCAATTTCCAGCACTCACAGTTCCCAAATTTTCGGCAACAGTAGCGAGACACGGGGTGGAGCACTTCAGCCCCACAACGGGCCCCCCTGTTTTTGCTAAAGCTCGGCGCTTAGACGCGACCAAGCTCGCCATAGCACCCGACGAGTTCGCCAGCCTGGAAAAACTGGGCATTATTCGGCGCTCGAAAAGCCCATGGGCTTCGCCACTGCATATGGTCCCGAAAGCCGACGGCTCCTGGAGACCTTGCGGCGATTATCGTAGATTAAACAATACAGCGCATGACCGCTACCCAATCCCTCACATCCAGGATTTTTCACTACATCTGGCGGGTGCGCGTATTTTTTCTAAAATAGACCTGGTCCGCGGCTACCACCAAGTCCCAGTCCAACCTGAGGACGTCCCTAAAATGGCCGTAATAACCCCTTTTGGTCTTTTTGAGTTTCTGCGCATGCCGTTTGGCCTTAAAGGCGCGGCACAAACGTTTCAGAGTATGATGGACGCTCTGTTACGCGATCTTCCTTTCGTGTTTGTCTACCTCGACGATATTTTAGTCGCCAGCACGTCTGAGGAGGAACACGAAAATCACCTCACTACAGTTTTTCAGAGGTTGGAAGAACATGGGTTAATAATTAATCCAGCCAAGTGCCGGTTCGGCATGGCGCAGATTGATTTTTTGGGACACCGCATTTCCCCAGAAGGGGCAGTCCCATTGCCTGATAAGGTGCGCGCAGTGGCAAATTTTCCCCGACCACAAACGGTCAGATCGCTGCAGGAATTTTTAGGAATGGTAAATTTTTACAACCGTTTCCTCCCCCGCGCAGCTCAGCTCATGCAGCCATTATATGCTGCACTTAGAAAGCAAAAGCCCTCCAATGCGGTTGCGTGGTCCCCGGAGTGGGAACGCGCATTCGCGGAAGTAAAAAGAGCCCTGGCTGACGCCGTGCTGTTGGCCCACCCCGACCCTTCGGCCTGCATAGCGCTTACCACAGACACATCAAATTTGGCCATAGGGGTGGTCGTGGAACAGCACGTTGACGGGGCTTGGCAACCGCCAGCATTTTTTAGCAAATCCTTAAACGAAACCGAGCACAAATACAGCACGTTTGACAGAGAGCTGTTAGCGCTTCATTTGTCCATCCGCCATTTCCAGTTCTGGCTGGAAGGTCGGCGTTTCACGGCTTTTTTTGACCATAAACCGCTCACTTTTGCGATGTCTAAAATCTCAGAACCTTGGTCGGGCCGGCAACAAAGGCAGCTGGCCGCAATTTTGGAATTTACCACAGACATTCGGCACGTAGCGGGCAAACTCAACGTGGTGGCAGATTGCCTCTCCCGCGCCGTGACATCGTCAGGGCACGTGGAGGCAGATCATACTACCACAGCCGCAGAGCGCAAGACCAACACGGAAGCGCACGCAGCCCCAGTTCACGTAGGGATAGATTACGCAGCCATGGCAGCAGAACAGGGTAGTGATGCGGACGTGCGCACACTCCAGTCTGGACCAACAGGGTTAAGGCTGGACAGCAGGGGTTTGCGTGACGGTGTGCCCCCCTTAATCTGCGACGTGTCAACCGGGTGACCTCGCCCGGTAGTCCCGGCCGCGTGGCGCCGCCGTGTTTTTGACTCGGTTCACTCCCTGGCGCACCCGGGAGTGCGCGCTTCGGTAAAAATGGTGGCGGAAAAGTTTGTTTGGCTGGGCCTGCGCAAGCACGTAAAGGAGTGGGCAAGAACATGCATGTCTTGCCAACGTGCCAAAATTCACAAGCACATGAAAGCTCCTTTAGAACCGTTCCGAATCCCGGCCAGGAGGTTTGACCATGTGCATGTCGACCTCGTGGGCCCCCTACCATCCTCGCAGGGGTTCACACATCTTTTAACAATGGTGGACCGAACCACACGTTGGCCAGAAGCGGTCCTGCTGATGTCAACTACGGCCACAGAGGTGGATCGCGTTTTTTTAACGACCTGGGTAGCGTGTTTCGGAGTCCCGTCGGACATCACATCCGATAGGGGGCCTCAGTTTGTCTCAGAGCTCTGGTCTGCGATGGCCAGCAGCTTAGGGGCGACAATCCATCGCACTACAGCGTATCACCCCCAGGCTAATGGTTTATGCGAGCGTTTTCATAGGTCTTTGAAGGCTGCCCTCAGAGCGTCACTAACGGATGCAGATTGGGTTAACAAACTACCGTGGGTTTTATTGGGGTTGCGTTCTGCGCCCAAGGAGGATCTAGACGCCTCCCCAGCAGAATTAGTTTTTGCACAACCTCTCAGGCTCCCCGGTGAATTCTTACCAGAACAGACAGAGCCGGGGCCCCTCCCAGCTCTGAGGCCACTAAGCAGCATGGGAGCGGACATGCTCCCGGGCCCGGTTCATCACACCTTTCCGCGGGTTTTTGTTCCCCAGGCTTTAAAAAAAGCCGAGTTCGTTTTTGTAAGGCACGAGGCTTTAAAGCCAACCCTCCGCCCACCATATGATGGCCCATATAAGCCTCTTTTCCACTAGCCCAGCACACCTCGGTACGGCTCGATTCACTTCAGTACGGCTCGGAATGCTTCTGTCTCCATTAGCACAGTGTTGGGCATGGGTGTTGTGCTAGGGTGGGTGGGTTTATAACAGCGAGGCGGCTCCACACTCCCGTGACGTAACGCACGCGACCCAAGCAAAACATTTTTTTTTTCCAAAACTTTATTGAGAAGACCCAAGCAAAACATAACACATAGCTGTACAAGGCCACTCCTCGGTCTGTAGCTTTTTTCACCGTAAACGCCAAAAAGCACCACCAGACAAGGGTACAGGCAGCGAGATGAAAACACTCTGGAATAGTTCTGCAGCTTCTGGGAGAGCCAAAGGCGTAAGGATACAAACTAGGTCGTATATGACGGTAAGCTAATGGTTGATAATGCTAGTTTGCTATAAGTACGTCATGCTACACTTTAATGTCTGCAAGTTATCACTGTTAGGTACTAAAATATGTATGCTGTGTGTGTTTCAGATGGCTCTGTTGTGGGGAAATTACTGCTTCATTTGCTCTGGGCGTGCCTGTGACGGATGTGATCAGCCTGTCACTGATGTCAACACAGCTTCAAAAACGATCAGTGGTTATAAAGCTTAAGAATTTCTGTAGAAACGTTTTATTTCCTGTACAACAAATTGCTCTGATCTGCTTGAAAATCATGGAGAGACTGTTGAGACATCATGGACTTACCTGCTTCTGCAGCAGATTCTGAGATGGTATCAGAAAAAAACGATCAGCTGACACAACTTGATCGCCAGGTTAATATTAGCCACAAAATATATATTCAAAAAGTAAACTTTACTGAGTTATGTATAATAAGATATATTTGACAGTTATGCATTTTAGGCCAAAACAAACTGGATCTAGGATTAAAAGCAATTAAAATAATGCAGTCACAAGTTTACATGGAAACATGTACTGTAGAAATATATATTCTCTGCATCAACAATGTACTAGATATGCATTCATGTTGTATTGCACTGGGATTTGCACTGACAATAAACCTATGAAGTTTTTGCAGATGTCTTTTTTTTTTATATGTGAAGGTTACCACCATGTGGCATAAATTAAATACTGAAAGATTGGAAAAGCTAAGAATAATCCAGCAGTTTAAGAAATCACTTTTGGTTTGGTGTAAGTCTGTCAACAGAATTATGAACCATAAAGCAGTTTGTGTTAAAATGTTAAATCCAATTAAACCTAATCTGGGGGCTTCCAATCAGTTGTCATGGGGGGCCAAGACCCTGCAGGTTCTCTCTTCTACCCAGTCTCTTCAGCAGGTGGTGTCATTGATCAGTCAGTGGAAGAAGTTCAGTGGAATCTGCTGTTGAAGACACTGGTTGGAGGTAAAGCCTGCAGGGTCTTGGCCCTCCATGGCACATGATTAGACACCCCCCCCCCCCCGCCCGAACCCATTATGATGAAGAGCAGATGCTAATATGACCCAGAATTCCTCCATATACTGGTACTGTCACTATTGAGAAACGTGTTATATGTCAATTTAATCCTATCCAACTTTTACTTTCAAAATAAGTGTAAATATTTGCAAAAAGCACACATTATTAGAAATATGTTATATTTCAATTTAATACTATCCCACTTGTACTTACAAAAAAGTGTGAATATTCATAAAAACCACACACATGAAAAAGGTAGCACCACAAGCAGTGGTTCATAACGGTTTTGGGCAACAGCAACACAATTGTGTATCCTTTGCCAATCTGTCTGCTGTTATTTAATGTTTAACAGTTAAGGGACGGATGATTATATGCTCCAAAACCTGAGAAACTCTCTGATAAAAAAGCTGCAACAACACAAGTCACTTTTGGTTTGAATTAACTGCCAAATGACCTAGAAACAATGAGCTGAAACTTGTTTTTATTCGTATTAAATACTGAGACAGTGGCACAATGGCCAACACCAAATTGTATTATTTTTTACATCCTAGGGCATTTTATGTTTTTCACCTTCAGGTCAACGTTTGGAACAACAGTATTAGTATTTTACGTTTTGATGATGCTACACTCCTTCTAAAGTATTGTAATTCTGTGAATTTGGAATGCCGATAGAACATTCAATTTACATATACTTACTTTTTTACCTACTTTGACTTGTAAGCTTGATCAGTCTCTCCTGCTGCATTTTAAAGTCCAAATGCGCAACTTCTTATAAGTTAACATAAAAAATGTACCCAAAGTTTAGAACTGGATCATGTGGGGCTAATTTTTTATGATATTTCAATAAAAAGAACAGAAAGCTTACAGAAACATTTCTTTTTTGGTCTAGTTAAAAATTACATTACCTTTACAATGGTTGACCCCTGACTGGATGATCAGCATCATTTTGATCAGACTAGGCAATGGAATTTCTATGTAATTATACTGTTTTATAATTCAGTGTTATAACAGACAAACCACACTTTCCAAAACAATTCCATTTTATTATATACAAAATATTAAAATAAAAAAAACAAACTTTGCAACACAACATGAAGGTTAATCTACATTTTATACACGCCGACCACTGAGTGCCTCTCCCAGCTTCCCAAACTGGGTCAGGAAGGCTCGGTTGAATGAAGCCGTCTCTGGCAGCTCCTGGGTCAGGAAGGCTTGGTTGAATGAAGCCGTCTCTGCCAGCTCCTGCCTTCTCAAGGCAACATCCTGCTCCTGGGATACCCTCGCGTTTTCTGCAACCTCATTTAAATGTTGCAAATATTTATCATTGAATAGATTTTGCGCCTGGTGGCGGGACAGATTCACATTAATCCGGGCGTGCTGGCGTGGCGGACGCGTGGGATGATTCTACAAGGAAAATGCACACAATAAAATACAGCACTAAAGTGCAAGATATACAGAAAAGACAATAGTTTTTAACAAGACTACATAAGCTTATTTCAGCGTATTGTTCATATGAATAATTAAAAGAAAAGCGTGAGTCCGCAGTGTGCTGCAATAAAGCAGAGCGATCATCATCTACAAATGAACAGCTTTTTTATTGCATAAATAAACTGAGCGTCTTACCGAATATATTTGTAAAAAACGCACAATAAAAAAAAAAATAAAACTCACCGTTAAAGGACTCCAATGTCGAGACCTCCCAGTATATTTTTTCATTCCGGGTGGCTCCGTCTAACTCGCGCTGGATACGTTCGTCTGACAATGCAGTGAGCAGACACTGCAGCTCCTTATTGGTCCATGGAACACCCTTATTACGCGAAGCCATTTTTGATAGAGAATAAATGAAAATAGCACAGCAATACACTGAAAATAAACCTCCAACAGTGGTTGCGCGCTGAGTAATGGCGGTCGTGAAGATTTTTTTTTTTCCAAAACTTTATTGAGAAGGTCGTGAAGATTCGGCAGAAGAGGAGGAGGAGAGGGGCGGTTACAACCTGACCAATCAGCGCCGGTTACGACCTGACCATTCAGCGGCGACCAGTCTGTTAACGTCACAACACAGCCCAGCTCAGCACTGCTGTACCCTGCCCTAAAGCGGGGCTGAGAATCGCGGCTGTTAAACCGTGTTGGGGCTAGTGGAAAAGCGTACAAAGCGTGCTGAGCCGTCCCGTGTCGCGCTAAAGTGTGCTAGTGAAAAAGGGCCTTATAGAGTGCTGGAACCTGGAGATAAGCATTTTGTGCTGGATTTGGGGGACAGAAAAGAGACAGTCAGCATTGACAGACTCAAGCCTGCCTTCATGTTGAGTGACAAGCCTGTACGGGTGGCGAGAGCACCTCGACGTGGTAGACCCCCCAAGGGACACATCCCAGCCCCCCCACAGGGATCAAATAACCACTCTTTTCCTCAAGCTGCAGATTCCTTACAAGACAGCACCGCTGGGACGCCGAGGCAGGCGTACAGCAGATTTGGAAGATGGTTAAAACCCAGACGACACACAGACTGATGTGAATGTGACAATGTGTTTTAAGATATGCTGTCGGGGTTATCATAGCAGTTTTAAGGCGAACATGGGGCATAGACTGTACTGTTACTGTTATCACTATGTTTTTAACGTGATCAACTTGTATAGTTATGCCAGTGATGTCACCATATTCTGTGAACCTTCATATATTGTCCTTTTCTTAGCCGTTTGGGGGGGGGGGCTGTAGTGCATATATCCATATCTGCATATGTATAGACACAGGGAGATGTTTTGTGATTGCATGTGTGGAATGACCTCACATCTCAGAAGAGGACAATAGGTCTGGACTGCCTGCGGAGAACAACGAGGAGATGGAGGCGCGGCGGTGAAGACCTGAAAAGACTTCCTGACCCCCTAGGGTCAGACGAAAGAACTGGAGGACATTGGAAGGAGACATGGGATGATGAGAAGGATATGACAAGGATGTGTGATGTTGGCTATTGTTGTGTGGTGGATAAGTATGGGGGTCTGACTGCGATCAGCCTCTTTCTGCTTTTTGCCTTGGGTGAGACATGTTGGGGAGGTGAAGCCGACATTAAATCTGAATTATAAAATCACTCAGCTTCTTCATTTCTCGCTCCCCACACCCTCTAACAATTTAGATATAACATTTGTAATAGCTATAGGTCTGTAGTTGTTCATATCAGACAGATTGGCACACTTGTTTTTCACCAAGGGAATAATAACAGAGTCCATCAACATATCTGGCATGTAACCATGGACAAACACACAGTTAAAACACAATGACAACAGAATACACAAATTGAAATCAGCATTGATGAGGCATTCACTGGTGAGACAATCAGGGCCAGCTGATTTGCCTTTCTTGAGAACTTTGATCAGTGAAGCAACTTCAACAGGAGTAATAGCAGAAATATCGGAGGTATCAAACATGTCATTATACAGGCGAACATCATGCATAACAGAATCCTTCACTGAAACATTCTTGACTGAGTTGAAAATAGCTTCATATTGTCATTTCCACTTTTCATCAGTATTAACATCACCAGTCACACCATCAATAGTGTTTGATCTAATAGACCGGTGGGAGCTCATAGCCTTCATTTGTTTCCAGAATTCTACCATGTTCAGTTCACTCATATGACTAACTAAACTGGTCACAATTGATACTTTCTTCATTGCGCCTACATGCTCGTAGAGCATATTTGAACCTAACCCTACAACTTTTCATGTTATCAAATATTGGACCATAACGTGGTTTGCTATTATTCCTCCACCAAAAAAAAAGCATCCCGAGCAGCTGTGTGGGCTTCGCTACCAACATCATTCCAGCCTGGGACGTTATATTGGGTGGCCACACTGTGACTAGGAATGCAATCACTCACACAAAAATTTAAAGCATCAACAATATCGCTGTAAAACCTATCGATATCATCCCTGTGTGCCGCACAATTACGGTCATGACACCTGATGGCATCCGTAGGAGCACGGATATTACAGAGTTTCCTACAAGTAAGTTCCTTATATCTGTACAGGTCTGACGCTGTGGCATCACACCATTTGTATGTCCTACTACCCGTTGTGGCCGAGGGAGCTCCCCGGGGGCCACTTACAACGCTCGATACCTCAATATCCATAGATAAAGGTAAATGATTGGAACTCACGTAACCATACAGAACTCTGATATTGGACACATTATCATGGCCTGAGGATGTAGTCACACAGTGATCAAGCCATGATGTAGAGCCATGGGCCATGCTAACATGAGTAAAGGTATCACCTGGTAAGATAATCCTGTCCGAGATGTGTAAAGAGTATCTCTCACAAAAAGACACCAGTTCATTTCCAAAACAACTTGAACATGATATATTAGCGTTGAAATCACCAAGTATATACACATATGGAGTTGGAAAATCCTCAGTGATACGTTTAACAAGACTCAAGCAGTGCAAGTATTCATCCAAGTTTGCAACACTATCACATGGGAAATATACGCACAATATAAGACAGTGAAAGTCACCCAGGTTGACTTCAATACCTGTAACTCTTACGCACTCCTAAGTTTTCACAACACAACTGTTAGCAAGTGACTTCTGCCATAGGATACCAACGCCGCCATAGGGGCGACCTAAGATAACACGTTCTTCCATATCCATAAAAGAAACACCTTGTCCTATAAAATCACCATGTATTCTGCTAAGAATAGACAATTCATGTTCAAACAACCAATGTTCCTGCAACAACACAATGTCATGGTTATCACATAAACTGGAGATCTCATTAGTTAAGGTTTTTACATTCTGGCAGTTGAATGAACATATTCTTAGGTTGGTCCTACTACTGAATGGATATGATGACAAACACAATAATGACAATCACAAGTAGTTCATTTCTTCTCAAAAAACTGTCGATAGTATAAACCAGATAGCCACACATTTTTTCCAAGCAACTTCTTGCTACAACTGGCAGGACATGTAATTGTGCCCTTCAGAGGTAAAGTGGGCTATCCCACAAAACCATTATTTTGAGAAAATATTATTTATTAGTTACCCCCTATAATTATTATAGGGGGTAACTTTTTAATGATATAGGCACACTGATTTTTTGAGAATATTTCAACTTTAGAGCTCATTTTCTCAAAATAATGGTTTTGTGGGATAGCCCACTTTACCTCTGAAGGGCACAATTTTGAAAGAGGCATAACCATCATGCTTGGTTTCTAGTTGCTCAATCTTGAGATTATCGTTTATTTTAACATGAGTTTTGATATTGGAGCGTACATGATGGGGTCTGGTGGTGGGGTCGAGTCGACTGATGAAGACTTGGTGCTTCTTATGACCTTGACCTTGACCCTGATGTCCGCCAGACGTCCTACCAGACTTCGGTACAACGCGTAGCTGTGAGTGGGGGCGTGTCCTGTTGACAACCTGTAGCTGGTTCGTGGGCTGCTTGGCAGTCGATTGGTTGTCAGTCGATTGGAGTGCATTGGTGTAGGACCTCTTCTTCTTCTTGGTACGGCGACTCTCAACTTCCTCGAACTCGAACTAGCGAATAAAATCAATGTTGGGTGAACCTGCAGGTCTGTCAGGTGATGTAGCAAGGTGCCTGTGTATACAGTGTTAAAAGCAGAAGAAAAGTCCATAAACAAAACCCATGTGTGTGGGTGTGAAGAATCCAGTTGTTTAGTGACAGTATCTAGAAGTGTAAGACATGCATCCTCTAAACCTCCTTTTGCCTTATTTATCCAATTTGTGTGACAACATGTTGGTGAAAAAGTCACACACCACTTGCTCCATACAATTACAGAGCACAGAGGTGAGGGCCACTGGTCTGTAGTCTTTCAGGTCCTTAGGGTGAGTCTTTTTGGGGATTGGAATTATGGTAGATTCCTTCCACTGATCAGGGACACATCCAGAATCCAAGAGATGCTGAAAAAGTCTGATGAGGACTCCACCTAGCTGAGTGGAACATTCCTTAAGGACTCTGCCTCTGAGCCTATCAGGGCCTGCGGCTTTGTGCTGGTTGACCCTATGTAAGATGGATGTCACAAGTTGCTCCTCAAGCATAAGGGGTTCATGGGGGGAGATGGAAGGTGGGGAGGTCCAGGTGGCTGGTGTGCTGCTGGTATTAATGTGGGTGAAGAATGTGTTAAGCTGTTCTGCAACGGAATTGGGGTCTGGGCAGTTGACCATGGCAGGTTTTGGGGCTCTGCCCATCATGATGTTTAGACCCTGTCACGCCTCTCTTGCACATCCTGATGTTAATTTCTTCTCCACCTTCCTCTTATAATTTATTTTAGCCAGCTTTGTCATACTCCCAAAATCTTTCTGCAACTATTGCTATTCTCTTTTTGCAGCAATTGCTGTTAAGGGTAGCCCAACCAGTTATTAGGATTAGGGGGGTAATCACTTTTTCACACAGGGCGATGTAGGTTTGGATTTTTTTTCCCCCTTAATTATAAACACCTTCATTTAAAAAAAAATGCAATTTGTGTTTACTTGTGTTATCTTTGTCTAATATTTAAATTTTGTTTGATTATCTTACACATTTAATTGTGACAAACCTACAAAAAAAGTGAAATCAGGAAGGGAATAAACACTTTTTCACACCACTGTATCAGTAACAACCCAAGTAACCCTTACATACAAAGAAATCAAGGCTACTGTGTTCACAAAACCAGTTATATTTAATAAAGTGGAATGACAAAGGGAATAGGTATTGAACATGCTTGGTGAAATTCATTTAATATTTAGTAGAAAAGCCTTTGTTGGTAATAACAGCTTCCAGACACCTCCTGTATGGAGAAACTAGGCACCGACATTGCTCAGGAGTGATTTTATCCTGTTCTTTTACACAAACTGTCTTCAAATCTTGATGGTTCAGTGGGTGTCTTATATGAACTCTTATCTTCAGTTTGTTGCATAGCTTTTCAATTGGATTCAGGTAAGCTGACTGACTGGGCCATTCTAGCAGCATTATTTTCCTTTTCTGGAGCCAGTTGAGAGTTTTGTTGGATGTGGGTTTGGGATCATTGTCTTGCTTAAATGTCCACCCTCGTTTCAACTTCAGCATCCTGGCAGATGCCAACAGGTTCTTATCAAGGATGCCTCTGTACATTTGTCCATTAATCTTTCCTTCAGCTATATGAAGTCTGCCTGTACCATGTGCTTAAAAGCACGCCCACATCATGATGGTCCCACCTCTAAACTTCACTGTTGGTATGGTGTTTTGGGGCTTATTTGCAGTGTCATTTCTCCTCCAAATATGCTGTGTGTTGTGGCAGCCATCATCTGGGCTGCACGGTGGAGCAGTGGTTAGCACTGTGGCAGCACAGTTTACCCTCGGCCGGGGGATCGCGGGGATCGTGAGATCGTGGGTTCGATCCCTGACCCCGACCAACAGTGATCTGTGTGGAGTTTGAATGTTCTCCCAGTGTTGCGTGGGTTAACCCCGGGATTTCTCCGGTTTTCTCCCACATGCCAAAAACATGCAGGTTAGGGATATGGGGCGCTTGCGCACGCAGCGACTGGCAGCTGGTGGCTTGTCACCAGACTGCAAAACAAATCTACCTATGGGTACAAGTCCCAGTATTTTACTGGACTGCCCAAATGTTGTGCAGCAAACTGTAAGTGAGGTTCAACATGCTTTTTTTTCAGCAATGGAGTCTTGCAAGGAGTGGGCACAGAGCTCATGTTGGTTGAGTGCATTACTTGTTTTCTTTGAAACAACACTACTTTCAAACTCCAGGTCTTTCTGGAGCTCTCCATGGGTGGTCTTTGGCTTTTGGATGACTCTTGTTTTATTTGTTTTTTTTTAATTTTCAATTTTTATTTGGGGTATACTTATCAGTACAGCATTGCATTATATACACTTACATTCCATACTCCCTTTTTTATATAAGACAAAATTGAATTTTTGATAAAAAAATGTTATTTAAAAACGTTTTTTTTAAATGAAAGAAAAAACAAAGGAAAAAACAAACAACTGAGCAGCTTTGGAACAAAGAGAGGTACAGTTATTGAATTGATTTCTGTCGGAGATTAGATCTGATATAAGACACATATGTGTTCAAGGGTTGCCAAAAGTTTAAGAACTTGTCCATGTCTTTTCTCAGTGTAAATGTCAACTTTTCCATCAGATAAATGTCATGAATCACATTAGTCCATTCTTCAGGAGAATCTCTTCAACCATTTTTTGTCAGTGCTTTTTTACTTGCCAATATTAAAACACTGAATAAGTATTTTTCTCCTCGTCTTTCCAGTGATTCTGGTATCAAACCCAAATACAAAGTATCAAAAGAAAAGGGAATTGTTACTTTGAATATTTTCTCCATTATTGTCTGCACATTAGTCCAGTATTGGTGAATAACCGGGCATGACCAAAACATGTGAAAATTATTTGTGTGATGACTCGATCTGGGCCATTATCATCCACAGTTGTGCGCACACCGGCTTCTCGTCAGGACAGGACTATTTAACCCCACTCAGCCTGCTGGCCTGTACGGAGCCGTCTGTCTCCCTGGCTATGAAGCACATCTCCCGTCTTCCTAGCCTTCTCATCGCTCAACCTCGCCATCAAGGCATCAACTCCCGGAGGATCTCTCCACAAACTCAAGTAAGCCAAATCTTTAACTCACCTGCTCTCCGCTACTCCCCTGTGCTCAGGCGGAACTTCCCGGTGGCAGAATCGTCTCCCTCGGCCGCAGTTTCCATCCTCATCTCTCCACCATCACTTCGGCTGCAATGACACTGGGACCGTGGGTGCTGTCTACCTGGCCAATGGGTGATCAGCATCTGCCTATAACTGTCATGCCGCGCCGCTCATCAGCGGCGCCAGCTGCACGCACAGCTGCACATCATCAGCGGTGAGGGATTTAAGCCGCCTCGCCCTGGGCTTCGGCCTGAAGCCGTCAGACTTCACTACGGATTGCTGTGAGTTCCCTCTCATCCTCAGCAAACATAGCGGTAAGAAGATCTTACCTTTTTCTCCTCCAAGTCTGCTCCCCTGTGCACAGGTGGATTTCCCGGCGGCGGACTATTCCTCTCCATCGCCTGTTCCTCGCTGCTGCACCGGGCTCTCCAGGTGGCTGTCTACCGGACCTCGTTCCTTGCTGTGCCAGTCATCTGCCCTTTCCAAGTAAGCTCCTCTCCCACTTGTATATCTCCTGTGTTGGTGTGTGCCCGTCACCTTTCTCCCTGTGCTTTTCCCATAGGGTTGTCCGGCTGTACGGTCTCCTGCCTCTGTGCCCGAAGCAGATGCCGCCACCAACACATTCACATCTCGCAGACACACATTCATACACCCTTGTTGTCAATAAAGCTATTTGAGCTACTCTGAGCCTGTGTGTGTGCGTCTCCCGAGCCGTGCATTATGTCAGTACGGCTTCAGCAGAGCGGCTCGGCAGACGGCGGGCTCGCACACCGGCTTACCACTCTCGAGGCTCGAGTGGACCAAATAGCTTATCAGCAACAGGTGATACTCAATCAATTGATCACTATAACTAACCGATTGGACCGCTTGGACCCCCAACAGCTGTTCCCCCCGGCTCGTCAGGGTGGCGTGGCTCCTGCTGCTCCAGCGGCCGTCCAGCAGGCTCCGGGAGCACCGACTCGGCTCACGCCCATTCCAACCCCCGCCCGCTTTAGCGGTAAGCTCAGCGGAGCGCGGGGGTTCATAATGCAGTGTGAGTCCGTGTTCCACCGTGTGCCCGGAGACTTTCCGTCAGATCATAGCTGAATTGGTTATATCGGGAATCTCCTAGAGGGGCGAGCATTAACCTGGACTTACGCCGTAATGGCGAGTCCCAGTTATGCCACCCTCACGTATGACCAATTCGTGAGACGCTTCCTGGAGGTCTTTGACCACTCTCGTACCGAGACGATCCAGGTCGATCGGCTTCTCAGCCTCCAGCAGGGGAGCCGGTTGGCAGCGGACTATGCGGTCGACTTCCGGGTAGCGGCGGAGGAATTGGGCTGGGAGGAACGCTCACTCTGTGGCCTTTTCCTCCGCAGTCTCAACAATGATCTGAGGGATGAACTGGCTGGGCGGGATATCCCGGAGACTCTAGCGGAGCTAACATCCCTAGCGATCAGTTTGGATAACAGGCTGCGCGAACGCTCCTCGGGGCGGAAGTCGTCTTCTTCTCGCCCTCGTGGAGCCTTGTCGCGCCTGTTCCAAGCTCGCCCCCTGGCGACGCTGCCACCATCGCGCCCCGAGGAGTCGGAGCCGATGGTGACGGGCTGGACAAAGCTCTCCCCGGCGGAGAGACAACGCCGCCGTGAGTTGAATCTCTGCATGTATTGCGGAGATAGTCAACACACGGTAGAGCTTTGTCCACAGAAGCCAAACGGCAGGGTCCGCGAGTCACTGTAGGGGGCTTTGCGGACATCAATCGGTTAAGTCCCCTCACCCAATTGAAGCTGCCCGTCCAATTTTGTCACAACTCCACTGGGCATCTCACTCACGCACTGGTGGATTCGGGCGCGGAGGGCAGTTTTATTTCACAAAGCCTGGAAACCCGATTGGGCATCCGCTGTCAGGCATTAAAGACCCCTATCTCCCTGGTACAACCTCTCCCGTGTCTCCCTGGGGAGAGTGACACACCAGACCGTTCCCGTTCCGGTTATCATCTCTGGAAACCACCGGGAGGAGATAACCTTCTACGTCCTGCCCAACTCTGTGTCGCCCGTCATCCTGGGGTATCCCTGGCTACGCCTCCACAACCCCGTTTTGGATTGGAAGTCCGCCGGGGTGTCGGCATGGAGCACATTCTGCATGAGCACCTGTCTACAGTCCGCTGCCTGCTCTCCGTCCTCTTCTCCTACACCTACGGACGCTGCGCCCCCGGACCTGTCCCTGGTGCCATTGGAATTTCACGACCTGGGTATGGTATTCAGCAAGTCCAAGGCGATGTCTCTTCCTCCTCATAGGCCCTATGACTGTGCAATTAACATCCGCCAGGGGGCACCCTTACCCTCTGGGCGACTCTACAGCCTGTCAGCGCCGGAGAAGGAGACCATGAACGCTTATCTTAAGGAGTCGCTGAGTGCTGGGATAATCCGCCCATCGTCATCACCTGTGGGGGCAGGATTCTTCTTCGTGGGTAAGAAGGACAGGTCCCTCTGTCCTTGCATCAACTATCGTGCCCTAAACAACATCACGGAGAAGGATCGCTACACCCTGCCCCTCATGGACACCACCTTCCACTCCCTCCAGGGGGCGACTTGGTTCACCAAGCTGGATCTACGCAGCGCATACCACCTCATCCGGATCCGGGAGGGAGATGAGTGGAAGACAGCCTTCCGTACCCCGAACGGCCACTTCGAGTACCTGGTGATGCCGTTCGGGTTGACCAACGCTCCAGCCGTCTTTCAGCGCCTTATTAATGACGTCCTCCGGGATTTCATTGGCCTTTTTGTGTTCGTCTACCTGGATGACATTCTCATCTTCTCCAAATCCAGGGACGAGCACCGGGTCCACGTGAGGCGGGTCCTCCAAAGACTGCTGGAGAACCGGTTGTATGTGAAGGCCGAAAAATGTGAGTTCTACGCGAAGACAACATCCTTCCTCGGGTTCATCATCTCCCACGACCAGGTGCTTCCGGACCCAGAGAAGGTGAAGGCGGTAGTGGAATGGCCCACACCTGCATCAAGAAAACAGGTGCAGCAGTTTGTTGGGTTTGTAAATTTCTACCGCCGCTTCGTCCCTAATTTTGGCACCATCGTCGGCCTGCTGACCCGCCTCACGTCCCCTAAGGTCCCGTTCCGGTGGACCGAAGAGGCCGCGGCTGCCTTTCAGGCGCTGAAGGCGGAGTTCTCCTCCTCCCGGGTCCTTAGCCAAGTCAACCCTGCGCTGCAGTGCATCATGGAAGTGGACGCTTCGGACACAGGAGTGAGGGCGGTTCTATCCCAGCGGTCGCCAGATGACGGAACCAAGCGACCCTGCGCCTTCTTCTCCCGGCGCTTGTCCCCGGCGGAACGGAATTACGACGTGGGGGACAGAGAGCTCCTCGCCATCAAGCTCGCGCTACAGGAGTGGCGTCACTGGCTTGTAGCATCATCTCACTTTGGCTCAGCAACAATTATTTTTCTGCTTAAAGACATTTTTTTGTTTCATCCAGGAATAATGCAAAGAAATGGATTTTCTTCCCCCAGGCCACAGCTGAAATCCCCTTTTTGTTAAAACCAGCCTAAGGAATTTCCCCCAATGTCCGGCTTCACTTTTATTGCCCCCATAAAACATGCAACAGATCCACACTCAGCTAATTTCCTTAAACTGTGGACATGCTGGATTTAAACAACTTTAAAGTACATTATCACAAACTCAATTCTAAACCTTCATTCTTTTCAGAACTATGAAAATGCAGATGGACTCTGATGTTTTTGATGTGGAAAATATGTGTGAAATGCATTAATCTGTGATTTTATATGTATATACGTATATGCATGCTAATGTTTATATGAATGTTTATTCCTGCATGTTGATTTAGAAGCACTGCTTATAAGATACACTAAGGTTAGTTTAGTTATACATAAGTTTGTAAAAATACATTCCAATGTATTTAAAACTGTGTATTCCTGTGGACTGATACCACGTGTCACCAGTCTTCATAGAACCCCAGCTTCTTCATCCTATTGGTCTCTCACAGACAAGGCCTGTTATTGGACTAAAGGTTCATCGAGCCCGCCCACGAAGGACTCTCATTGGCTGAGATTCCGGTCAGGCCGGAATCCCGCGAAACTCAACAGAGCTTATATAAAGGAGAGAGACTCCTGCTTCAGTCTCTTTCTGCTCCGGACTATTTTTTCATCCTCCCTTTTCTCCTGATCTTCTCCATTGTCTACACACAGCAAGAGAGAACAAAGGACTTCGACCACATGTCGCTTTTCTGAACACAGAGCAGATAACTTGTCATTTATGTAACTTTGTATTTTCTTTTTCTCTTAAATACCTAGGAATTCCTATTTCTTTGAGCTCAATTCTTAATCGGAGTTAAACTCCAATTTTTATTCATCACTTTTTCTTTGTTAAACTTTCTGTAAAACCACCGTTTGTTTGATTTTAATGTAAACTTAATCTTGACTTTATATTATAATATTTTTCTTGACCAAGCACCCACCAGAAGCTACTATTTTTATCTAAAGTCCGAAAGTTTTCTTTTCTAATTTGAAATCGGATTAGATATCTTTTAATTATTATCGAAGACCTCTGCAGCCGTTTGTCTACCAGGAAGAAAAGACGCAGCTGAGGAATCAACGCGCAGCTGTCCCACATCGCTCTGAAGAAACGTCGGCACCATCTGGCTAGAACCCGTTTCAACTGCGGGTCATACGGCCAAGATCCAGCCCCGTTCGACCGCTTGAATTTAAAGGTCGAACTATGGACCCTGAAATATCTGCGGGCAGATATTTCCCCTAACATCCACAAAAAGACGGACGACAGAACTATCCTCACCAAGGAGCACGTGAGCTGCAAAAACTTTAATTCCACTGCTGAATTAACTTCTGAGGTTCGGTAATAATTTGTATATCTAATCAGATGCAAATTAAGAAGCCCTTAACATAACTCTTCTTTTCATTAAAATTCCGTTTTTATTTTCTTAAGATTAATTTAGGACTTTTTCATAATTAATAAACTTTCTCCATAAATTTGCGTTGTTTTTAATAATCTGTTAACTCAAACTGATAGAAATTCATCTCTCAGTTTAACCCTGGTTCCGAAAATATTGACATTGTTAATCTATCATTTACAAGATTGATTTTATGATTAATGAAATTATTTCAATGTCTATTAATCATTTTGTTTAATAAATATTTAAAAATGAGAAGTTGTTGGGAATTTATTTCATTCTGAGTCTGTTTCAAGCCCAGGTATCGAATTCACGGAAAATTTTTGAGACTGATGATTGATTAATTTATTGAGTGATCAAACAGGTATAAAGTGAAATTAAAGATCAAATTGCTTCTTAAAGATAGAAGCTGGTGCCCCTTACGAGTGTTATTAACTTTTCTGATGTATATGAAATGAGATTTGAGCTCAGATTCCAATACATCAATATAAATTAAATAATTCATACCTGATCATATTTATTATTTATTAATATTCCATATTTACGTTACATTTATTGGTGCCCCGCATGGACGCCTGGCTGAACTTGACAGACTCAGAAGAAAATGAATACATAAACTGTGTGGGATTTTGGTCAATTTTAACTCACAAAGTGCTTCATTGTCTGCAGGCAGTCTATTGTCTGTCTCTGTGTCACGAGGGGGAGGGGGTGAATTCGCCCCCCTGATTGCTGTGTGTGTGTCTGCTGACCAAGAGAAGGTGGGGGTGAAGACCCCACTGCACCCTAGTCAGTTTAGTTTTTAATGCATGCTTAAAAGTGATTACACGCTGAATAATTAAAATAGGCCTGGGAACAAAATAGCGAAGAAATCCTATTTGTTTTCCCCATTATTTCAACACCCCACAGGCGAAGCAAACCCTTGGGATTTAATTGAATTAACCATTGTATAAACTTGTTGAATAAAGTTTAGGGAGACCAAAGTTTTCCCGCCTTTGGAAAGCAAGGCGTGGTTTTATGGACTGAAGTTTGAGCGTCCACGTGGCACATGCACGCTCAGTCGCGCACGCGACCGTCAAGCTGTGCATGAAAAAAACTGTGCATGTGTAGATCGGCTCAGCGACGCCATCTTAAGTCTAGGTAGAGTTCCCTGTAGCCGCCATTTTGAGTAGAGATCCTTGACTCCTTGTGACGTCATTGGGTTTCCTCTTCTGGAAGTGCAGACGAAAACTGCCTCCATCTTGTGGTGAAACATAGGGACTGCAATTTTTATTTAAACTTATAATCTTTAAAGACGATTTATAACCAAAGTAAGTCTTCAAAGTAACTTCAAAGCAATTCATATTATTCGGAATAAATTAAATTTAACACTAATCCAAACTTTTATGCCAAGAATAAAAGGAAAAGGACCTGTTGGCTTCTGAAAGTTTTTTCTCAGTGGTGAAACCCCACTAACTGCATAGACACCTATAGCAGGAACATATACAAACACCTCTATTGTATTTAATCACTTATACAACCACATATTATAATCTTTTAAGCTAAAAGCAAACATATTTACACACTTTTAAGCAAAAAGCTGCAAACTTTGAAGCTATATGTGTGCTTATTTTGCTGTTTTTAAATGTGATATGGTGTGATTCCCTTCCCACAGAAACCCAGTTTTAGCTTAAGGATCCTAATGCTGATGTTTACTTAAGAGTAACATTAAAATAGGATTAGTCCTGTGCATTTTAACAAATTTACAGACTTATTGAATATTTATAATTTTTCCTCTTTCTCAAATTTAGGAAACCACATTAAGCAATTAACACTTAAGCAAAGCTCTAGGTGTTATTTAAACTCATTGTGTCATTTCTGATTCATGCTTTCTCTACAGGAGAAGAAAAACATTTAACCAACCTGCATAATTTTCAAATTTTTCCCAGGATTTAAAAGAAAAGTCAAAAAGGTGCAAACATTGATTATTCTGTAAATAAGAAATGTATAGATCACAATCAAGAAAGATCACTATTGGCTTCAATCCTAAGAAATCCTTGGATATCAAATACTCAAACAATTCACTTGTTTCTAATTTGTAAATATTTTAAACATTAATGCTTCAAATGAAAATAGGCTTTAACAAATAAAACCAAAGGAAAGCCCCAACTTTAAAAGAAAGTGGAATCTTATAATCCTAAATCTTTAAAGCATTTAGCCTCTTTTGCTTTTGGATTTCTTTTGAAAATAAAATCCTCACTTTCAAAGCGACATTTTGCAAAATCCCAAAGCTAGTTATTGATGACAAATTCCAATACTAGACTTGAAAATCAAAGGAAGGAAGTCAATCCACACAATTGAAATTTCAGTTTTGTTTTGCAAAACAAATTCAATCCAATTTCAATTCAACTTTATTTATCAACGTACGGTTTCAACGAACGGATTATTTGAAGCATCACTACATTTCTAAATTTCAAAATTCTATTTCCCATCCTGCAAGCCTACAAGTTGAAACAAATTCTAAAGGAACTTTCAACTATCACGGCTGTAACATAAAAATCTCAAGGTTAAACCTTGTTGAACAAATTTAAGAATAATCAACAAGTTGAATTTTTTTTTTTTAAACGCTAAATAACAACGGTCAAACATGATGAGTCAACAGACAACCAACCAATTTACCAAACTGGATGACCTTCAAACAACATTGGAAGCATGGACTTCTAATTTAATTTCTAGCTTCACAACACGGGTCAAGGAAACACAGCCCGAAGAATTGGAGCAACTCACTGAAGAACTTTTGAATGAACACACTGAAAAACCACCAGAAGGCAAGGACCTCACCAGTGTGTTAGGTAAGTTTGCGCTAACATTAGTCGCAAGATTAAAGGTAGCCGAGAACGAGCTAGCAAATTGACAAACAATGATCCTATCTCTCCAAGGAGAGAATGAAACACTGAAAGAAAATTTGGAACAATCTCAAGAGGAGAATGACAAAATTCAAAACCAACTGGATGAAGCGGTACAAGATTTGGACCGTGCAGAGTCAGAAAATAAACGGTTGATGCATAACAATGACGCGCTTCATCAAGACAGCAATGAACTTGAAGATGCCCTTCAAGACACAAAGAAGGAACTCAGAAGAGTTGAAGGTCAACTTGAAAATGTGAAGAAGGATTACAAGGAATGTCAACTGCTCCTAAAGGAAAGACATGAACACCGGGACACCCACCGCGCTCCCTCGCCCGATTCCCGTTTCGAAAACGGACGACCGCGTGGACAGCGTGCGTGTGCCCCTTCAGACCGCGACCTTGACAAGATCGCGCAAAATATCACCAAATTTGATCCAGGACCTACGGGTTCACCTGATGCCAAAGTCTATTTACAGGACATTGATTACTATCTGCATAAGTATCCTGATGCTACAATTGATGATCGCATCTATCTGATTAAACTAACATCTAACAGGTCAGTATCAAAATTCATAGACAGACAGCCGACAAACATCAAAGCAGATTACATGCTGCGCCGCGAAGCCATCGAAAAGGAGTTCTCCAACGACTGCCTACAGGCAGGGCTAACCGCAGCCCTAGCCGTGAAGCAAGGACGCTCAGAGCCAACACAAGCCTACTACCAGAGACTCCTACTTGCATATTTTGGATCTCAAAATACACCAGGGATGGAAGAAGATCACAATTTCAAGACCCTCTTCATCCAAAACCTCCATCCCACTGTGAGTCATTACCTAGGAGTTACAGCTAACCCAAGGTCAAACTCAATAAGTCAGCTGAGAGAGTTTGCACACTATGCGTTCCAAAAACAGCAACAAAGTCGCAACAAGCACGCTGAGCCTGCCACAGTGCTAGCTATTAGCGATGCATCTAACACCTTGGAGTTGGAAGGAGCTCCTCGCTCTTCTCCACCTCTTACACCGCGAGTACATCAACAGCCGAAGCATTTTCCCAAGCGACCTCATCAAGGTCAAAACCACACTAGGTCCTCTGGATATCACTTTGGACGAACTTTGCGAAAACCCGACTACCGTCGTAGACCATATCCACGGGATAGGTCACGAGAACGCGATACGGACTACCATGATGACAGATACCGATACGAAGACACGCGTAACCGCGACAAATGGTCTCCATCCCATCACAGAAGCTCAGAAGCAGAGACCTATCACAAACCCTGGAAGGAAGAAGAAACTCCTACATTCAGTAGAGAAGCTATGGAAATTGTCCAACACCTCCTAGCAGAGATTCAAAACTACAAAGAGAATAAAACTGCTAACATTCTAGCTATATCAGCTGTGCCAACTCAAAACAAGCGTTCCAAACAAAGGAAACGCAAGAAGAAAATCCCTCATGCAAATGAGGAAGGACTAAAGGACTCAACGCAGTCCAGGGCTGTTATGGCAGCCCAACCACAGGTCACAGACCACTCCTCTAACAACATGTCGCAACTCTGTGTCGAACCACCGGTTCCACAATTCCTATGCGATTTAAACGAGAGGGGGGTGGCACGGAAATTCTACCTTCCACTGACCCTTGAAGACATAGTGTGTCAGGACGCTGTTTTAGACACCGCTGCTGACATCACTCTCATGTCACACACTCTTTTTGACAAACTACGTGTAGCCGCGAACCGCGCTAACAAACATTTGAAACTGGAACCCTGTTCATTAGCTGTGCGACCATACACGCTCACTAAAACAACCCCGTTGGGCGTATCACTACTAAACATGTCCATTGGACCCATGACCTTGACACATCTGGTCTACGTGTCCAAACTTGACGCCATTCCATTACTTGTTGGCAAAGACCTACTGAACCGTTTTGAGCCACTGATTGATTTCAAGAACCTCAAACTATGGGCTCAAACGCAACACCCTCACCCATTTGACCCAACAAGAACAACTGAATCACAGTGCTTTGTTCTGAACACTTTGGACACCCCAAGTCTCACACAACTAGCACTGTTGGAACAACTGCAACCGAGTGAAAGCGACCGCCAAGACCAAGGTGAGTACTGTCCACGAGAAGTCAAAAGTCACCTTCAAATACAAGGTCAAGCCAAACACTCAAATGATCTTGAAAACTCAATGGCCGAGCAGAAAACCCCAAACGGCCCTCTTAAAACACTTGATACCCATGATTCTATGGTGGTGTCACATTTTGAAACCCACCCACCCGCCCATGAGGCCTGCATGGTCACAAGAGCCACACCAACCGGCTCTCTAGACCCTCTGAAATCTCAAGTTTTTGCAACAATTAAACCAACTTTTGCAAACGCAAGGCGCCCAGTCACTCAACCGTGCAACCAAATGATCCATAAAACCGTCAAACACCGGTTGGATAAAACGGTACATGCGCTACCCGCATCTAAACCCTATAACATACCAAAACTGAAACCACTTCATGCGACACAATCTTCTCTGCAACTATGCAATGGCACTCCTGTTCATGCTTCCGACGAACCATCATTGCCACCGCTCAGAGTTCCTCGAAACCAGAGGGGGGTGATGACTGCCAATGCCCATAACATTCCAGCTGCAGAGCACAAAAGCGCCAAAACGACATACAAAGCTCCCAAGGCTGTATTTCAAAACCATTCGGACCGAGTCGCTAAACAACAGAAAGCGTACAACGATCAAAAACTCTCGCATGACAAACTGCGAAGGGGGGACAAGATCTTCCACCCCACATTTGTACCACAGACACCTGAAATCAATTTACAGAAAAGGAAAATCACTCCTAAATTCCTGCCCAAGTGGATGAATCCACACATTGTCAACAACAATCTTTGGCCACCCAAGAGCCAAATCCAGGACCCCATTTTCAAATGGGCTCACCAAAATCAGAGTAACCTTTACCAAAACCCCATGGGACTTGTCGGGTACAACACTGTCAAAGTAAGTCCATAGATAAGATTAAAATCAAACCTACATCTGAGAAATAACTAGCTAACTACTAGCCTCAGGTACACTCAGTCAAATTTCTCCAATTAGTTAACTACATCAAACCTCCAGAAAGGAAAGGGTATATTAAAACCAAATTAGCCCTTAAAGTAATTTCAAAGACCTCTGTAAAATCTAATAAACTTCAATCAACTTACTATTATCAAATAGTACACGCAAATACATTCAACACCATTAGCTTGAGCTAATAGTCTTAAAACTCCCATCAAAGGTGAGAAAAACAAGCACAAGGTTTAGAGTTCAATCTCTTAAGCTCTATTCTGTAATTTCCCAGTTTTGGGATCAATAAAGTACATCCATCTAAAAGAAATCATTTCACCTCTAAGAGGAATTTTCATTTGCCAACCAGGTATCTAAAGAAAGATCAACAAGAAGATTAAGATCCAAAACCACTCACTTTTATGTTTGCCAAGATGATGGCCCTCCTGTTTATAAGTTTAGCCATCTGCCTAGCAATCACACCCACTGTTACCCAGTCAGAATTGGGCCAAGCCAAAACGAAAGGTCAAAGATCCTCGGATGGATTCTTAATAACAGCCTCATCGTTAGAGCCTCTAGTTAACCTTAGCATGCCCACTGTTAACTCGGTCAACACCGCTAAACCGAAACGCCAGGTTGTCAAACCACAAATGGATACCAAAATCTTACAAGACACTGTGTTGGTTTTGAATGCTTGCTCCGAAGCTTCAATCAAACTCAACAAGGTCTTGAACTCTTTGCTCTTTGTGTTAAAGGTTGACTATACTCACACACAGCCAATGTCTATGTTACCCTCAGAAGTAGCGAGAAACATTAGCTTTTCAGTTAACGCTTTAGCAATGAATATGCTCTCTCATCATATCCTTTTTGCAGTAAATCCAAATTTACTTCTCATTGCCATCCAAAGAATGATAACGACATCCTATGCCCACTCAATTTTTCTGAACAAAAGCCTCAAACACCCTATGATTTGGACATCTGTGGAACCATGGTTTAGTCTAGCTAAACAAGTTCAATTTGAACCTCCTTGAGTCACCTCAATATTGAATAGTCTGAATCTACCTCAAGTATGAAAGAATTTTATTTTTGCTTTTGACTAAGATTTTTGGATACATGCATGTGTATATACAAATAATCCTTTATACTTTATTTAAATTTTATGCACATTTAAACTGTTTTTGAAACCTTGAATAGATATTTTTCAGCAAACCCAAAACATTTATATCAAGTATGTCAAAACCCACATACTTCTAGTTCACTTCTCTTTTTTTTTGTACCCAGAATTTTTAAGTCTTTACAGGCTTATACAGAACTTTAGTATATCCTAGACAATTATGCAATGTTTATATTTGGTCATGCCAAAATTATTTTTGAAATTTCCAGAAGTTTTTCAGAAAACCAAATTTAAGGACCTACACTTTGGAATAGATACTGTTCACAAGCTTAAGACTTATCGACATCAGAACTTTAGTTCAGCATTTGGATCAAGCCTCGCCAAATTGGGATTTGATGCCTAGGATTGCTATCAACGCTGAATCAACGTCACCATTGATACCAGAGGGGGGACTGTAGCATCATCTCACTTTGGCTCAGCAACAATTATTTTTCTGCTTAAAGACATTTTTTTGTTTCATCCAGGAATAATGCAAAGAAATGGATTTTCTTCCCCCAGGCCACAGCTGAAATCCCCTTTTTGTTAAAACCAGCCTAAGGAATTTCCCCCAATGTCCGGCTTCACTTTTATTGCCCCCATAAAACATGCAACAGATCCACACTCAGCTAATTTCCTTAAACTGTGGACATGCTGGATTTAAACAACTTTAAAGTACATTATCACAAACTCAATTCTAAACCTTCATTCTTTTCAGAACTATGAAAATGCAGATGGACTCTGATGTTTTTGATGTGGAAAATATGTGTGAAATGCATTAATCTGTGATTTTATATATATATATATATATATATATATATATATATATATATGCGTGCTAATGTTTATATGAATGTTTATTCCTGCATGTTGATTTAGAAGCACTGCTTATAAGATACACTAAGGTTAGTTTAGTTATACATAAGTTTGTAACAATACATTCCAATGTATTTAAAACTGTGTATTCCTGTGGACTGATATCATGTGTCACCAGTCTTCATAGAACCCCAGCTTCTTCATCCTATTGGTCTCTCACAGACAAGGCCTGTTATTGGACTAAAGGTTCACCGAGCCCGCCCACGAAGGACTCTCATTGGCTGAGATTCCGGTCAGGCCGGAATCCCGCGAAACTCAACAGAGCTTATATAAAGGAGAGTGACATAACGCACGGCTCAGGAGACGCACACACACAGGCTTAGAGTAGTTCAAAGAGTTTATTAACAGCAGGAGTGAATGAGTGCGTGTCTGCGGGATGTAAATGTGTTGGTGATGGTGTCTGCTCCAGGCACAGAGGCAGGTGACCGTACAGCCGAGCAACCCTATGGAGAGAGCACAGGGAGAGGGTGACGGGCATACACCAACACAGGAGGAATTTATGGCGAGAGAAGGACTTACTTGGTGGGTCAGGACAGCTGGCACAACAAGGGGGCGAAGCCCGGAAGACAGCCACCTGGAGAGCTCCGTACAGCAGCGAGGATTGGGCGATGGAGTGGAGATGTCCGCCGCTGGGGAATCCACCTGTGCACAGGGGAGAAGACTGAAGAAAAGAGGTAAGCGATCTTCTTACCAAAATGGTGACGCTGAAGGGAAGTATGCTCACAACGGTGAGGGACGAAGTCTGACGGCTTCAGGCCGAGCCTCCGGGCGAGACGGCCTTTATCCCTCGCCGCTGATGATTGTCAGGTGCGTGAGCAGGTGGCGCCGTTGATGAATGGCGCGGCGTGACAGTACTCCCCCCTCTAGCAGCGCCTCCTGGCGATGGCTTATCCGGGTGCGCTCGGTGGAAGTCCGCGATGAGCGATGGGTCCAACACAAACGACGGGGGCACCCATTGTCGATGCTCGGGCCCATAGCCCTCCCAGTCCACCAAGTATTGCAACCCACGACCCCGGCGCCGGGAGTCCAGGATGGAGGAGACGGACCAGGCCGGATGGCCACCAATCATCCGGGGCGCGGGTTGCGCTGCAGGAGGAGGGCAAAGGGGGTCAGTGACTGCCAGTTTCACCTTCGACACATGAAAAGTGGAATGGATGCGGAGGGAGGGGGGAATAGCCACGCGCACAGCCACCGGGTTGATGATCCGGGTGATGGGAAAGGGACCCATGAAACGCTGTGCCAGCTTCCTCCTCTCGCCTTTTAATGTGACGTCCTGGGTAGACACATACACGAGTTGCCCAACTCCGTACGCCGGGGCAGGTCTTCTGTGCCGGTCCGCCATGGTCCTGTTGCGCTCCGCTGTGCGTAAAAGCGCATGACGCGCGGCAGCCCAGGTGGAGCGGAACTGCCTAAGGTGCGCCCTAACGGAGGGGACAGTCACCTCGTTCTCCTGCGCTGGAAACAGCGGGGGGTCGTAACCCAGGGACGCCTTGAAGGGGGACATCCCCGTTGCAGAAGAGCGGGCGGTGTTGTGGGCATACTCCACCCAGGCGAGATGGTTGCTCCAGGACGTCGGCTTGGATCTAGTAACACAGCGGAGCGCAGCCTCCAGCTCCTGATTGGTCCTCTCACACTGCCTGTTAGACTGGGGGTGATGGCCGGAGGAGAGGCTCACCTTGGCTCCGATGGCGTTACAAAAGGATCTCCAAACCTCGGATGAAAATTGGGGGCCCCGGTCCGAGACCACGTCCACCGGAATCCCGTGCAGCCTGACCACGTGTTGGACGAGGAGGCCCGCCGTCTCCAGGGCAGTAGGGAGACCTCGCAGGGGAACGAAGTGCGCCGCCTTGGAGAAACGGTCCACAATGGTCAGGACGGTGTCAAAGGAGTTGGAAACGGGGAGTCCGGTGACGAAGTCCAGTGCGATGTGCGACCAGGGCCTGCCGGGGACGGGCAGAGGCTGGAGCAGACCCGCTGGGGGGGCATTTCCCGACTTGCTGGTGGCACAGATTGGGCAAGCCCGGGCGTAGCGGGCTGCATCCCTCCGCAGGCCTGGCCACCAAAAGGACCGCTGGAGGAGGCTGATCATCCGAGAGGTGCCGGGATGACAGGTGAGCCGGGAGGTGTGGAGCCAGTGGATGACCTCTCCTCGGACCGCAGATGGGACGAACAGTCTTCCCTCCGGTCCGCCGCCAGGATCAGGTTCCACCTCCTGCGCCTTCCGGATCTTGTCTTCAATGTCCCAAGAGATGGCACCGAGGACGCACGACCTGGGCAGGATAGTGTGGGGCGTCTCCTCAGCCTCCACGGGGGTGAACTGCCTAGAGAGGGCGTCAGGCAGGCCGTTTTTGGAGCCCGGCCTGAAGGTGATCGAGAAGCGGAACCTGGCGAAGAACAAAGACCAGCGCGCCTGGCGGGCATTCAGGCGCTTGGCAGATCGTAAATACTCTAAGTTCTTGTGGTCCGTCAGGACCACAAACGGCAGGTCCGCCCCCTCTAGCCAGTGGCGCCACTCCTGTAAGGCGAGTTTAATGGCCAGGAGCTCTCTGTCCCCCACATCGTAGTTCCTCTCCGCCGGGGACAGGCGCCGGGAGAAGAAGGCGCACGGCCGTTTGGCGCCATCGTCAGGTGACCGCTGGGATAACACTGCTCCCACTCCCGTGTCCGATGCGTCCACCTCCACAATGCACTGCAGCGCGGGGTCGACCTGGCGAAGGACCCGGGAGGAGGAGAACTCCGCCTTCAGCGCCCTAAAGGCAGCAGCGACCTCTTCAGTCCAACGGAATGGGACCTTCGGGGACGTGAGGCGGGTCAGCGGTCCGACGATCGAGCTGAAATTTGGGACAAAGCGGCGGTAAAAATTGGCGAAGCCAACAAACTGTTGCACCTGCTTCCGGGATGCGGGAGTAGGCCACTCCACCACCGCCTTCACCTTCTCTGGGTCTGGGAGCACCTGATCTTGAGTGATGATGAATCCCAGGAAGGATGTGGTCCTAGCGTAGAATTCGCATTTCTCAGCCTTCACGTACAGACGATTCTCCAGCAGTCTTTGGAGGACCCGCCTCACATGGACCTGGTGCTCGTCCCTGGACCTGGAGAAGATAAGGATGTCATCCAGGTAGACGAACACAAAAAGGCCGATGAAATCCCGGAGGACGTCATTAATGAGGCGCTGAAAGACGGCAGGAGCGTTGGTCAGCCCGAACGGCATGACGAGATACTCAAAGTGGCCGTTCGGGGTACGGAAGGCTGTCTTCCATTCATCTCCCTCCCGGATCCGGACGAGGTGGTAAGCGCTGCGTAAATCCAGCTTGGTAAACCAGGTCGCCCCCTGGAGGGAGTGAAAGGCAGTGTCCATGAGGGGCAGGGTGTAACGGTCCCTCTCAGTGATGTCATTCAGCGCTCGGTAGTCTATGCAGGGGCGGAGGGATCCGTCCTTCTTCCCGACAAAGAAAAACCCTGCCCCCACGGGTGACGACGATGGGCGAATAATCCCAGCGCTCAGAGATTCCTTCAGGTATGTATTCATGGTCTCCTTCTCCGGTGCCGACAGGCTGTAGAGCCGACCAGATGGCAGGGGAGCCCCCTGGCGGAGGTTGATGGCACAGTCATATGGTCGATGCGGGGGAAGAGACATAGCTTTAGATTTGCTAAATACCATACCCAGGTCGTGAAATTCTGGAGGCACCAGTGACAGGTCCGGAGGTGCTGTATCCGCCACAGGGGGAGCCGCGGACGGGGAGCAGGCGGCGGACTGAAGGCAGGTGCCCATACAGAAGGTACTCCATGCCGATACCCCAGCAGACCTCCAGTCCAGGACAGGGTTGTGGAGGCGTAGCCAGGGATACCCCAGGATGACGGGCGACACAGAGTTGGGCAGGACGTAAAATACCATCTCCTCCCGGTGGTTGCCTGAGATGATGACTGGGACAGGCATGGTTTGGTGAGAAACTCTCCCAAGGGAGGCACGGGAGAGATGGACCAGGGAGATGGGGTGTTTTAATGCCTGACAGCGGATGCCCAATCGGGTTGCCAGGCCTTGTGAAATGAAGCTGCCCTCTGCGCCCGAATCCACCAGTGCGTGGGTGAGGTGCCCAGTGGGATTGTGGCAAAAACGGATGGGCAGCTTTAATTGAGTGAGAGAGTCTAACCGGTTGGGACCCGCGAGGCTCCCTACAGCGATTCGCGGACCCCGCCGACTGGCTTTCCGCGGGCAACGCTCCACAGTGTGTTGGTCACCTCCGCAATACATGCAGAGGCCCAACTCACGGCGGCGTTGTTTCTCCGCAGGGGAAAGCTTGGTCCAGCCCGTCATCATCGGCTCCGACTCCTCGGGGCACAATGCTGGCGGCGCCGCCAGGGGGCGAGCTTGGAACAGGTGCGGCGAGACTCCACGAGGGCGAGAAGAAGAAGACTTCCGCCCCGAGGAGCGCTCGCGCAGCCTGTTATCCAAACTTATCGCTAAGGATGTCAGCTCCGCTAGCGTCCCAGGGATATCCCGTCCAGCCAGTTCATCCCTCAGATCACTATTGAGGCTGCGGAGGAACAGGCCACAGAGGGAGCATTCCTCCCAGCCCAATTCCTCCGCCGCTACCCGGAAGTCGACCGAGTAGTCCGCTGCCGACCGGCCTCCCTGCTGGAGAGCGAGGAGCCGATCGACCTGGACCGTCTCGGTTTGAGAATGGTCAAAGACCTCCAGAAAGCGCCTCACGAACTGGTCATAGGTGAGGGTGGCATAACTGGGCCTCGCCATTACGGCGTAGGTCCAAGTTAACGCACGCCCCTCCAGAAGATTCCCTATGTAACCAATCCGACTGTGATCCGAGGGAAAATCTCCGGGCACACGGTGGAACACGGACTCACACTGCATAATGAACCCCCGCGCTCCGCCGAGCTTACCGCTAAAGCGGGCGGGGGTCGGAATCGGTGTGAGCCGAACCGGTGCCACTGGAGCCGGCTGGACGGCCGCTGGAACAGCAGGAGCCGCGCCACCCTGACGAGCCGGGGGGAACGGCTGTTGAGGATCCAAGCGGCCCAACCGGTTAGTTAAATTCAATAATTGATTAAAGATCACCTGTTGTTGATAAGCTATTTGATCCACTCTAGCCTCGAGAGTGGAAAACCGGTGTGCGAGCCCGCCGTCCGCCGAGCCGCTCTGCTGAAGCCGTACTGACATAACGCACGGCTCAGGAGACGCACACACACAGGCTTAGAGTAGTTCAAAGAGTTTATTAACAGCAGGAGTGAATGAGTGCGTGTCTGCGGGATGTAAATGTGTTGGTGATGGTGTCTGCTCCAGGCACAGAGGCAGGTGACCGTACAGCCGAGCAACCCTATGGAGAGAGCACAGGGAGAGGGTGACGGGCATACACCAACACAGGAGGAATTTATGGCGAGAGAAGGACTTACTTGGTGGGTCAGGACAGCTGGCACAACAAGGGGGCGAAGCCCGGAAGACAGCCACCTGGAGAGCTCCGTACAGCAGCGAGGATTGGGCGATGGAGTGGAGATGTCCGCCGCTGGGGAATCCACCTGTGCACAGGGGAGAAGACTGAAGAAAAGAGGTAAGCGATCTTCTTACCAAAATGGTGACGCTGAAGGGAAGTATGCTCACAACGGTGAGGGACGAAGTCTGACGGCTTCAGGCCGAGCCTCCGGGCGAGACGGCCTTTATCCCTCGCCGCTGATGATTGTCAGGTGCGTGAGCAGGTGGCGCCGTTGATGAATGGCGCGGCGTGACAGAGAGAGACTCCTGCTTCAGTCTCTTTCTGCTCCGGACTATTTTTTCATCCTCCCTTTTCTCCTGATCTTCTCCATTGTCTACACACAGCAAGAGAGAACAAAGGACTTCGACCACATGTCGCTTTTCTGAACACAGAGCAGATAACTTGTCATTTATGTAACTTTGTATTTTCTTTTTCTCTTAAATACCTAGGAATTCCTATTTCTTTGAGCTCAATTCTTAATCGGAGTTAAACTCCAATTTTTATTCATCACTTTTTCTTTGTTAAACTTTCTGTAAAACCACCGTTTGTTTGATTTTAATGTAAACTTAATCTTGACTTTATATTATAATATTTTTCTTGACCAAGCACCCACCAGAAGCTACTATTTTTATCTAAAGTCCGAAAGTTTTCTTTTCTAATTTGAAATCGGATTAGATATCTTTTAATTATTATCGAAGACCTCTGCAGCCATTTGTCTACCAGGAAGAAAAGACGCAGCTGAGGAATCAACGCGCAGCTGTCCCACATCGCTCTGAAGAAACGTCGGCACCATCTGGCTGGAACCCGTTTCAACTGTGGGTCATACGGCCAAGATCCAGCCCCGTTCGACCAATTGAATTTAAAGGTCGAACTATGGACCCTGAAATATCTGCGGGCAGATATTTCCCCTAACATCCACAAAAAGACGGACGACAGAACTATCCTCACCAAGGAGCACGTGAGCTGCAAAAACTTTAATTCCACTGCTGAATTAACTTCTGAGGTTCGGTAATAATTTGTATATCTAATCAGATGCAAATTAAGAAGCCCTTAACATAACTCTTCTTTTCATTAAAATTCCGTTTTTATTTTCTTAAGATTAATTTAGGACTTTTTCATAATTAATAAACTTTCTCCATAAATTTGCGTTGTTTTTAATAATCTGTTAACTCAAACTGATAGAAATTCATCTCTCAGTTTAACCCTGGTTCCGAAAATATTGACATTGTTAATCTATCATTTACAAGATTGATTTTATGATTAATGAAATTATTTCAATGTCTATTAATCATTTTGTTTAATAAATATTTAAAAATGAGAAGTTGTTGGGAATTTATTTCATTCTGAGTCTGTTTCAAGCCCAGGTATCGAATTCACGGAAAATTTTTGAGACTGATGATTGATTAATTTATTGAGTGATCAAACAGGTATAAAGTGAAATTAAAGATCAAATTGCTTCTTAAAGATAGAAGCTGGTGCCCCTTACGAGTGTTATTAACTTTTTTGATGTATATGAAATGAGATTTGAGCTCAGATTCCAATACATCAATATAAATTAAATAATTCATACCTGATCATATTTATTATTTATTAATATTCCATATTTACGTTACAGGCTAGAGGGGGCGAACCTGCCGTTCGTGGTCCTGACGGACCACAAGAACTTGGAGTACCTAAGATCTGCCAAGCGCCTGAACGCCCGCCAGGCGCGCTGGTCCTTGTTCTTTGCCAGGTTCCAATTTACCATCACCTTCAGGCCTGGCTCCAAGAACGGCCTGCCCGACGCCCTCTCTAGGCAATTCGCCCCTGAGGAGTCGGAGGACACGGTCCACACCATCCTACCCAGGTCGTGCGTCGTGGGAGCCATCACCTGGGACATTGAAAGCAAGATCCGGAAGGCGCAGGAAGTGGAACCTGACCCTGGCGGCGGACCGGAGGGGAGGCTGTTCGTGCCATCCACGGTTCGGGGAGAGGTCATCCACTGGTTGCACACATCCAAGCTCACCTGCCACCCTGGCTCCTCCCGGATGATTGACCTCCTCCAGCGGTCCTTCTGGTGGCCGGGCCTGCGGAGGGACGCTGTCCGCTACGCCCGGGCCTGCCCAGTGTGTGCCACCAGCAAATCAGGTAATGCCCCTCCAGCGGGTTTGCTCCAGCCTCTGCCCGTCCCTGGCAGGCCCTGGTTGCATATCGCCCTGGATTTCGTCACCGGACTCCCAGTCTCTAACACCTTCGACACCGTCCTGACCATCGTGGACCGCTTCTCCAAGGCGGCACACTTCGTTCCCCTACGAGGTCTCCCAACTGCCCTGGAGACGGTGGACCTCCTAATCCAGCACGTGGTCAGGCTGCATGGGATTCCGGTGGACGTGGTCTCGGACCGGGGGCCCCAATTTTCTTCAGAGGTTTGGAGGTCGTTCTGCAACGCCCTGGGAGCCAAGGTGAGCCTCTCCTCCGGCCATCACCCCCAAACCAACGAGCAGTGTGAGCGGACCAACCAGGAGCTGGAGGCTGCGCTCCGCTGCGTAACGACGTCCAAACCAACGTCCTGGAGTAACCACCTCGCCTGGGTTGAATACGCCCACAACACCGCTCGGTCTTCTGCTACAGGGATGTCCCCCTTTAAGGCATCCCTGGGTTACAACCCCCCGCTGCTCCCGGCGCAGGAGAGTGAGGTAACTGTCCCCTCAGTACGGGCGCATCTCAGGCAGTTCCGCTCCATCTGGGCGTCAGCGCGCAATGCGCTTTTACGCACGGCGGAGCGCAACAGAGCCGTGGCGGACCGGCACAGAAGACCTGCCCCAGCGTACAGAGTTGGTCAGCAAGTCTATGTGTCGACCCAGGATGTGATTTTAAAGGGCGAGAGGAGGAAGCTGGCACAGCGTTTTATGGGCCCATACCCCATCACCAGGATCATCAACCCGGTGGCTGTGCGTGTAGCTATTCCCCTCTCCCTCCGCATCCACCCCACCTTCCACGTGTCCAAGGTGAAGCTGGCAGTCTCTGACCCCCTTTGCCCTCCTCCTGCTGCGCAACCCGCGCCCCGGATGATTGATGGCCATCCGGCCTGGCCTGTCTCCTCCATCCTGGACTCCCGGCGCCGGGGTCGTGGGTTGCAGTACTTGGTGGACTGGGAGGGCTATGGGCCTGAACATCGGCAGTGGGTACCCTCGTCGTTTGTGTTAGACCCATCGCTCATTGCTGAATTCCACCGAGCGCACCCAGAGAAACCATCGCCAGGAGGAGCTGCTAGAGGGGGGAGTACTGTCACGCCACGCCGCTCATCAGCGGCGCCAGCTGCACGCACACCTGCACATCATCAGCGGCGAGGGATTTAAGCCGCCTCGCCCTGGGCTTCGGCCTGAAGCCGTCAGACTTCACTACGGATTGCTGTGAGTTCCCTCTCATCCTCAGCAAACATAGCGGTAAGAAGATCTTACCTTTTTCTCCTCCAAGTCTGCTCCCCTGTGCACAGGTGGATTTCCCGGCAGTGGACTATTCCTCTCCATCGCCTGTTCCTCACTGCTGCACCGGGCTCTCCAGGTGGCTGTCTACCGGACCTCGTTCCTTGCTGTGCCAGTCATCTGCCCTTTCCAAGTAAGCTCCTCTCCCACTTGTATATGTCCTGTGTTGGTGTGTGCCCGTCACCCTTCTCCCTGTGCTTTTCCCATAGGGTTGTCCGGCTGTACGGTCTCCTGCCTCTGTGCCCGAAGCAGACGCCGCCACCAACACATTCACATCTCGCAGACACACATTCATACACCCTTGTTGTCAATAAAGCTATTTGAGCTACTCTGAGCCTGTGTGTGTGCGTCTCCTGAGCCGTGCATTATGTCAATAACAAGTAGGCCCCAGTTACACCTAAGCATGAGACCAGCTAGCACTTTGCTAATTATGTGTCTGCTCCGTCCATAGGGTTGCCAGGCTGCACGGCGCTCTGCTTCCTCCCAGCTGCACAGAGTCTCCAGCCAGCACACACGTACACCACATAACACATTCATGCATTCACACACTTAACACTGGGTCAATACAAAATAACTGAATCCATTTCTGAGTCCGCGTCTGTTCCCTGGGTCAGCCATTATGTCAGTACGGCTCCTTCAGAATGACCCAGCGAACAGCGCGTTAGCACAATGGTTTAAAAACTTAGAGGCTCGTGTGGATCACATCGCTTACCAGCAGCAGTTTATCTTGAACCAACTGACCCAAATTAACAGCCGGTTGGATCGTCTGAAAGGGCAGCAGGTGTTTCCACCGGCGTCCATCGGTGCTACAGCTCCCGCTAGCTCATCCATTAGCCAGCCTAGCCTAGCTACCCCGACCCGAGTCACTCCAGTTTCCACGCCCTCCCGCTTTAGCGGTAAGCTAGGGGAGGTGCGCAGTTTTCTCCTCCAGTGTGAAATAGTTTTCCAGCGGGTCCCGGGAGTCTGTCCAACTGAGTATAGCCAGATAGGTTATGTTACCAGTCATTTGGAAGGGCGAGCGCTAGCTTGGGCTTACACAGTGATGGCTAGGGCAACCTATTCTAGCTTAACCTATAGCCAGTTCGTTAGCAAGTTCAACGAGGTATTCAACCATTCTGACCGGGACAATGTGCTCACCACACGGTTGTTAAATCTTCGACAGGGGGGCAGGTCCGTGGCTGACTATGCCGTCGATTTCCGGGTGGTGGCAGCGGAGGTAGGGTGGGAGGATGCCTCGTTGTGTAGCATTTTCATCAGAAGCTTGAGCCCTAGCCTGCGGGATAAGTTGGCCCGCTTAGTTAAGCCAGAGAAGCTTTCAGCGCTAATTCCTCTAGCCATCAATTTAGATAACAGGCTGAGGGAGCGGGCAGCCGAGCGGAAGACGTCCGGTTGCTCGGGTGCCCAGACCCTGCGCTCCTCCCAGACCCCGTTCCTGCCCTGCCTTCCCTTGAGTCAGCTGACACACAGGAGTCTATGGTTATGGGGTGAACCAAGCTCTCCCAAGCAGAGAAACAGCGCCGTAGGGAGCTGGGTTTGTGCATGTATTGTGGAGGTGAGGACCACGAGCTAGAAACCTGCCCCATTCGGCCAAAAGAGGGGGTCCGTGCATCACAGTAGGGGGACTCAGGGACCAACCTCGGCCAAATCCCCTCTCGAAGTGCACATTGCCCATTAGGTTCATACACAACAGGACTGAATTTTGCACTCACGCCCTGGTTGACTCGGGAGCAGAGCAGAGCTTCATCTCAGGGGAACTGGCAACCCGTTTGGGGCTTCCCTGCCATCCTTTGAAGGTCCCCCTTTAGCTCATTGCTCTGTCTAAAGCGCCCCTGGCTATAGTGACTAAACAAACGGCCCCGGTCTCAGTGATCATTTCTGGTAATCACGAGGGGATCTCAGCTTGATCGTCCTGCAGGTTGCCTCATGCGCGGTCATCTTGGGTTATCCTTGGCTCCAGCTCCACAACCCTTCACTTGACTGGCACGCAGGAAGCGTGGTGTCCTGGAGATCCTTCTGCTCCTTCAGCGCATGTCTTCAATCCGCCGCATGTTCTCCCTCCACGCAATTGGCCTCTCCCGTTTCGCCTCCCCCCAATCAGTCCAGGGTGCCCCCCAAGTACCATGATCTTGGGGCAGTGTTCAGCAAGGCCAAGGTGCTGTCGCTCCCCCCACCACCGGCCCTATGACTGTGCCATTAATCTTCGGGCTGGGGCCCCACTACCTTTGAGTCACCTGTACAGCCTGTTGGCACCAGAGCGGGAGGCTATGGAGGCCTATTTTAAGGATTCCCTCAGCTCGGGCATCATCCGTCCATTGTCCTTGGCGGTGGGGGCTGGTTTCTTTTTTGTTGGGAAGAAGGATGGCTCCCTTAGGCCGTGCATAGACTTCCGGGCCCTCAATGAGATCACCATCAAGGACAAATACACGCTGCCGCTGATGGACACGGCTTTCGATTCTCTCCAGGGGGCCTCGATCTTTACCAAGCTGGACCTCCGGAACGCCTACCATCTGGTGCGCATCAGGGAGGGGGATGAGTGGAAGGCTGGTTTCCAGACTCCAAGCGGCCACTTTGAGTACCTGGTGATGCCGTTTGGACTGACCAATGCTCCGGCCGCCTTCCAGAGATTGATCAACAATGTCCTCCGCAACTTCCTGGGTTCTTTCAACTTCGTTTACCTAGATGACATTTTGATCTTCTCCTGATCCCTGGGTGAGCACCGTGTTCACGTGAGACGGATCTTGCAGCGTCTTCTGGAGAACAAGCTATATGTTAAGGCTGAGAAGTGTGAGATTCACACCTCCAAGACCTCCTTTCTCGGCTTCACCATCGCCCATAACCAGATCATCACGGACCCCAACAAGGTGAAGGCCATTGTGGACTGGCCTCCCCCCTCCTCTAGGGAGCAGCTGCAGCAATTCCTGGGTTTTGCCAACTTCTACCGGCGCTTTATCAACAATTACAGTGTTGTTGCACTTCCCCTCACCCGCCTCACCTCTCCGAAGACGCCCTTTCAGTGGACGGAGGAGGCTGCTGCTGCGTTCGCCAAGCTCAAGACCTGGTTCTCGTCCTCCCACATCTTGACTCAAGTGGATCCTGCACTACAGTACTTGATGGAGGTGGATGCCTCTGAAACCGGGGTGGGGGCCGTGTTGTCTCAGCGTTCTCCACTGGACGGGGAGGTCCGGCCCTGTGCGTTTTTCTCCCACCATCTGTCCCCAGTAGAGAGAAATTATGACATCGGGGATAGGGAGCTCCTGGCGGTCAAGCTCGCACTGGAGGAGTGGCATCACTGGTTGGAGGGGGCCACCCAACCCTTCTTCGTATGGACACATCATAAGAACCTTGAGTACCTAAGGACAGCCAAGCGTCTGAATACCCGCCAGGCCCTCTGGTCCTTATTCTTTGGTCATTTCAATTTTACCATCACCTACCGCCCGGGTCTAAGAATACCAAGCCTGATGTGCTGTCCAGGCAGTTCTCTCCTGACACAGCGGAGGCGCTCGTCCTCTCCACCCTCCCACCTTTGTGTATCGTGGGCACCCTCTCGTGGGAAATCAAGGAAAGGGTCCTGAAGGTGCAGGAGGCAGAACCGTACCCGGGCGGGGGGCCAGCAGGCAAATGGTTTGTTCCATCTTCTGTTCGGGGCGAGGTTATCCACTGGGCCCACTCCTCCAGGCTGGCATGTCATCCGGGGTGTTCTCGCACGATCAAGATCCTCCAGAGGTCATTTTGGTGGCCATCACTTCGGAGGGACGTCACCGATTACATCCGCGCCTGCCCCCAGTCTGCCACCGGCAAGACGCCTTCCTCTCCTCCGGCGGGGCTGCTTCACCCTCTTCCTATTCCTGGCAGGCCTTGGTCACACATCGCCGTGGATTTCCTCACCGGCCTTCCCCCGTCTGACCACCACACCGTCATGCTCACTATTGTGGATCGCTTCTCTAAGGCCGCCCACTTCATCCCCCTACTGGGAGTCCCCACGGCGAAGGAGATGGCAGATCTTCTGGTGCGGCACGTCGTCAGGCTCCATGGAATACTGGTGGACATCATCTCTGATCGTAGGCTGCAGTTCGTGTCTCAGGTCTGGAAGTCTTTCTGTAATGCTCTGGGGGCTACGGTGAGCCTGTCCTCTGGCTACCACCCCCAGAGTAACGGTCAGTGCGAGAGGGCCAACCAGGAGCTGGAGGCTGCGCTGCAGTGTGTGGCTTCATCTCACCTGGCTTCGTGGAGTGCCCAGCTCCCATGGGTTGAGTAGGCCCATAACTCCACGGTGTCATCAGCGATCGGCATGTCCCCGTTTGAGGCCTCCCTGGGCTACAACCCCCCGCTCTTTCCCGAAGAGGAGGGGGGAAATCGCCGTGCCTTCTGTCCAGGCTCATCTGAGACGCTGTCGGCGGATTTGGAGGTTGGTCCAGACGGTGCTCCGACGCACGGCGGAGCGTAACTCCAGCATCGCTAATCGCCACAGGAGGTCGGCTCCAGCCTACCAGGTGGGTCAGCAGATTTGGCTCTAAACACAACACATTAATCTCAAGGGTGAGAGGAGGAAATTATCACAACATTTCATTGGTCCATTTCCCATCACCTGGATTATTAATCCTGTAGCTGTACGCCTGTCTCCCCCCCCTCCTCCGCATCTGTCCCACATTCCACGTGTCCCAGATCAAGCCTTTTTTTTCCAGCCCTCTCTGTCCTCCTCCCACGTCTCCACCTCCACCAGTTGTGATCAATGGCGATCCAGCGTGGAAGGTCACCTCCATCCTGGAAGGTCCCCCGCTGGGGTCGTGGCTTGCAGTACCTGGTGGACTGGGAGGGGTATGGTCCTGAATGGTGCTCCTGGGTGCGTCCATCCTTCATGTTGGACAAGCAACTCATCAGGAACTTCCATTGGACGCACCCAGGTAGGCTGGATCGGGTGCCAGGAGGCACCCCTCGGCGGGGGGGGAGTACTGTGATGACTCGCTCTGGGCCATTATCATCCACAGCTGTGCGCACACTGGATCCTCATCAGGACAGGACTATTTAACCCCACTCAGCCTGCTGGCCTGTACGGAGCCGTCTGTCTCCCTGGCTATAAAGCACGTCTCCCGTCTTTCTAGCCATCTCATCACTCAACCTCACCATCTCGGCATCAGCTCCCGGAGGATCTCTCCACAAACTCAAGTAAGCCAAACCTTTAACTCACCTGCTCTCCGCTACTCCCCTGTGCACAGGCGGAACCTCCCAGCGGCGGAATCGTCTCCCTCGGCGGTGGTTGCCATCCTCTCCTCTCAACCATCACTTCGGCTGCAACGACACTGGGACCGTGGGCGCTGTCTACCTGGCCAACAGGTGATCACATCTGCCTGTAACAAGTAAGCCCCAGTTACACCTAAGCGTGAGCCCAGCTAGCACTTTGCTAATTGTGTGTCTGCTCCGTCCATAGGGTTGCCAGGCTGCACGGCACTCTGCTTCCTCCCAGCTGCTCAGAGTCTCCAGCCAGCATGCACGTACACCACATAACACATTCACGCATTCACACACGTAACACTGGGTCAATAAAAAATAATTGAATCCCTTGGCCATGGGATCCCGGGTGTGATCCCAGCCCCTAACCAACAGCTGATCTTTGTGGAGTTTGCATGTTCTCCCCATGTCTGCATGGGTTTACTCCGGGATTTCTCTGGTTTCCTCCCACAGGCAAAAAACATGCAGGTTAGGTTAAGTGGAGACTTTAAAGTGTCACTAGGTGTGAATGGTTAAGGGATAGTGCCGTATCGTGGCTGCTTCATCCATCCAGGTGGATGCCCTGAATTTCCTCTCTGGGGATCAATAAAGTATATACAAACTAAATCTAGAACTAAATCTCCTTTCTTAATCTTTGTGTTCTGAGTTTTTAGGTTGAGATCAATGTCACTACTCCCCTCCTCCTCCCTGACTTATATGAAGATGAAGAAATCACTTTAAACCCTTGTCTATTAAGTTTAGTGTGTTCAAAGTCTTTTAGGTTGGTCTCTTGTAAAAATATTATTCCTGCTTTGTCTTTTTTCATTTTGCCTAGAATCTTGGATCTTTTAACTGGATTAAGGACCCTTTTTACATTATATGAGACTATTTTGGTTGAACTCTGTTTCTCCTTTGTATTGTCTTTATTAGGACGATAGTATAGTGACCCTCTCTTATGCTACTCGAAATCTGAAAGAACATTAAGAACATAGTATAAAGAACTTCAGAACATAAAACTTTCAAAGGATCTTCTGGAACTGAGGTCTTTTTCGTTACCTTAGAGGAGCCTTGATAGTGTGTTGGCTCCAAGGGAAATTCCTCAAACTTTGTTAAATGTTGAGGGCCCTCTCTTACCCCTGTAAGTTGTCCCATGTTTTTAACGTGACTTTCAGATCCCAATCCAAACTTGTATTTTTTTTTTAATGCCTATACCCTATAAAATTATGAGCTCCCACCCACCGCCGTCACAGCACCAATCACGGTAATACAATATTTGTTAGTGTGGAGAGGTCATAAGGTTCATTGTCACATTTCTATTTTAATGGGGTTTTTTTATGACATATTTGTTTCCAGTATTATGACTGTCCCATAAATTGTTTTACCACCTTCTATTCATGGATTCTGCATCTCCTTTAATGTTTGTTACCTTGTTGGAGGAGGGTTGGATGTGCATATTAACTAAAAGTATTGTCATTCCCTCCTGAAAGCGTCCAGTTTTTCCTTAGAACCCTGGCGCTGGATTTCCAGCTGTTGGCCCATGGATTTTGAAGGTCTCTGTGACCACCACATTTGGGCCTTGATTCTTTCAATCGGGTCTGTTACGGGTTTGTACACTGGTACCGGGAGCCATCTAATCACCATATCCCTTGTTGCTTCTTCCGCTGAGTTGTAGAGACACGACTCTTCTCCACAAAAAAACCCTCAGCTTCGGTGGGAATGGGTTTGAAAATGCAGTTTCTTCTCTCTTAATACCTTTTAAGGACCTCCGTAGCATAGTCATGCTCCACAAAAACATTTCTTTGTTGGTGCATAAGTCCTTTTTTCTGCCAGGCCAGTCTCAAAACCTCTTCTTTTGTTCTGAAGCTGGAAAACTTCACCACTACCGATGGCGGGGGGGGGGGGGGGGGGGCTTCCGCAGATGGCCTTAGGGCTAATGAACGGTGTGCCCTTTCTATTTTCAAGTCGATGGTTTGGGGAATTTCCAACTTTTCCCTTAATATAGTTTCCACGCATACAGCCATTGTGACGAAATTGTCTTCGACTCCCTTTTAGACCATGAATTCTTATGCTGTCCCTTCTTAGTCTTCCTTCCTGGTCGGTTAGCTTTGGTTCCAGTCTTGTCTGTAGTTTAAGTAAATCCAATGTAGTTTCTTCCAGCCCTTTTAATCTTTCCTTCGCTTCCAAGATTCGGTCCTCATCCTGGTCCACTCTGTTATTTGTCTGTTTTATTTCGTCTTTAATTTCACAAAGTTCGGCCCCACTTTCTCAGAGAAAATTTCTTAACTCTTGGAGTATCATTTTTAAGATAGCCATGTTACTAGCCTCATTTTGCTCCTCCATTTCCGAGTGGCTATCGTCTTCGAGGTCGGATTCTCTGGCTGATGCGTGTCTTGGTCTGGTAAATGTCGATCTCTTCTGTTTTTCTTTAGGCATAATAACTTTGTCTTTTGATTTTCACTCTTCCACAAATCTGTTAAATCTAAATTTTATGGCATTTTCACGGATGGAATCTGGGATCTTCAGCATTAAGTGGCTATCACCATGGCGTCCAGACCGGAAGTCTTGGATGACTCTTCTGATAATTCTTCTGACTCCTCTGTCAGAAATCTTGCAAGGAGCTCCTGGTCGTTGCTGGTTTATGGAAAAATGATGTTCTTTTCATTTCCAAATGGTGGCTCCAACAGTACTCACTGGAACATTCAGCAGTTTAGAAATGTGCCTGTAACCAATGCCATCATTATGTTTTGCAGCAATAAGGCAATAAGGTTGTGAAGGTCTAGACAGAGCTTGCTGCTTCTACCCATCATGAATTCTTTGTAGTGTGACTTTCTGATATTCACAGACCTTTTTAAAGTCTGTCAGTCATGACATTACCAGCAGAAATTAATTTGCACTCATGGGGGATTTGATGGCTTCCTAAACTCTCATGGATTTCAGCTTGTTTCTTGGCTTTCTACGCCCTTTTTTAACTTCTTTTTCTTCATGGGTTTAATACTTATTCCCCATGTCATTCCACTTTATTATATATAACTTGTTTTGTGAATACAGCTGCCTTGATGTCTTTGTAGGTATGGGTTACTTGCGTAATTACTGTTATCTGGTGAAAATCTCAGGTCAGTGGCTCTATTATAAATGCTAAATGAGAAAATGTTGATATGTTTGTAAGGGATGGTCGATGGGTAATTCAAAACATAACTTACAAAGTTCTTTAAAACCAGGTAAAATAGGATAAGAAAAGCCTTTATTAGTCCCACAATGGCGAGATTCCAGGATTACAGCAGCAAAGGGACAGCAGCACTCAGAGGAATAGATAATAAGACAATAAGAACTGGTTAGCCAAAGCAGTAGATGAATATACATATGTACACAGATACTGTATATACACAGTGCTGGAGCATTGCAGCTAGATGGAATAAACAGCATTATGCTTTGTTAAGTTACCCTGAAGAATATGAATATTCACCCAGACAGTAAATTTCACATTTGAATCACAGTGTTGTTGCTTCCCTCAGTAATGATTGCTATTGTCTTATTTGTGTATTGGAGGGGACAATTTCTATTGTGCAACATTATTATGTTTGGTACATTCAATACAACCTCTTTAAGCAGCCTTAGTTAGATGAAAAAGTCTGACTGCCGTAGGTAGGAATGACCTGCGTAACCTCTCCATCGTGCACCTAGGGTTGCACAGCCTACCGCTAAATGACCTCCTCAGTGCATTCAGCATGTCCTGCATGGGGTGGGACTCAGACTCTTGAAGAGGTGACAGCTTAGCCACCATCCTTCTCTCTCCTATCTCCCAGAACAGAGGTAGCTTTGTTGATCAGCCTGTTCAGTCTCGTCCTGCTTCTCGTTTCAACACGGCTTTACTCAACTCAGTTCCCTTTTGTTTCCATTGCAGCTGAGTATGGCCTGGGATGGGTGGGATTTTTTTACAGCAAAGCAGCACCACACTCCTGTGATGTCAAACACGCGACACAAGCAAAACAGAAGATGGATTATGAGGTGACTGCTCAGTCTCTGGCTTTTTGTCAGAGTAAAAGCAAAAAAGGAGAGCAAGAGAAGGCTAAAGGCAGCGAGACGAAACACTCTGGAAAAGTACTGGAGCATTTAGGAAGCCATAGAGCCATAAAGCCGAAGATGTGAGGATACGAACTAAATCACATATGAAGGTAAGCTAATGATCACTCATGCTAGTTTGCTTTAAGTCCGCCGTACTACATTGTAATATTGGCAATTTATCACTATTAGGTAATAAAACATGTATGCTGTGTGTGTTTCAGATGGCTCTCTTGTGGTAAAATTACTGCTTCAAACCGTGGGTCTGGGCGTTCAACACAACCTCTCACTGATGTCACGACGGCTTCACAAACGCGCAGTGGTTACAGAACTTCAGAATGTCTGAAGAAACGTTTAGCTTCCTGTGCAACAAATTGCTCTGATCTGTGTGAAAATCACGGAGAGAATGTGGAGACATCATGGGATGTACCTGCTCCAGCATCACTGAGTCTGTGGTAGTGTAGTGGCAAAAAGTGATCAGCTGCTAAAACTTTATCTCCAGGTGCCATATTGTAGTTATGGGGTTATGTTAGCCATAAAATATATATTTCAACAGGTAAACAGTACTGAGTTAGGTATAGTAAGATATATTTAAAAATTATGATGCATTTTTAACCAAAACAAACTTGATCTAGGATTAAAAGCAATTAAAATAAAACAGTCATGAGTTCACATGGAGAAATATATGGGTTTACTTGAAAGATACAGTAGATGTAGATACTGTATAAATATATATTATCTGCATCAACAATGTACAATACATGTATTAATTTAGAATTGCACTGGGAATTTTGACAATAAACCTTTGTACGTTTTGCAGAGCTGTCTCCACTTTTGTTTTATGTGTGAAGGTTACCACCAAGAGACACAAATACTAAAAGATTGTCAAAGCTGCCGAAGAACAATACAGCATTTTCAGAAATCACTTTTGATTTGGTGTAAGTCTGTCAACAGAATTATGAACCATAAAGCAGTTTGTGTTAAAATGTTAAATCCCATTTGTGCGGTGGATTTTGACCCCCAGACTCCTGGCCATCGCAGACAAGAGTTCTGAAACGGACCCCTGTTGGACGTGATGTCCGATGGGGATCCGAATTGTGCAACCAAAGCAGACAAAAAAGCGTAAGTCACCTTCGCAGACATGGTGGATACCAACAGGACGACTTCAGGCAAACACGTGGTGCGGTCCACAATTGTCAAAAGATATGTGAACCTTTGTGACGGTGCAAGGGGGCACACCAAATCCACGTGGATGTGGTCAAACATCTTGGCCGGAATTTGAAACGGCTTGAGGGGTGCTTTGGTGTGCTTGTGCACTTTTGCCTGCTGGCACGCAACGCACACTGCAGCCCACTCTTTCACGTCCTTGCGTAAATGAGGCCAGACAAATTTTCCCAAACCAGTTAAACTGAGGCGCGCACGCCGGGATATGAAAGGGAGTGGACTGTCTCCAAAAATGCGTGGGCACAAAGTGCTCAGAACTACCAGGCATGGGCGACCTGTGGAGACATCGCAGAGCAAGGGGGGGGGGGGGGGCATCCTCCTTGCAACACCCACCTCTCCAGTTTTAATGCAGTAGGTGCGGACTGGAGCTAGCAATTGTCCGCGTCCATGGTTTTCTCCACTGGCATGGCGGAGAAATCTTTTCCCATGTAGACTAACGTGCATGACAGGCAGTCGGCCACGACATTAAGTTTACTGGCTATGTGTTGAATGTTGGTTGTGAACTCCGAGATCTCGTCAAATGTCGTTGCTGCCGGATCGACCACAGTCCAGAGACATTGGACATTGCGTACGTTAGCGGCTGATGATCAACGAACGCAGTGAACTCGCGCCCTTCCAGCCAAAACTGGAAATGGCGCGTCACAAGGTGAAGAGCAAACAACTCTATGTCAAACGTATTGTATCTGCATTCGTTATCGTGCAAAGTACGGCTTAAAAATGCAAGCGCCCGCCAAGCACAGGAAATGTACTGCTACACCACTGCCCCTATGGCAATGTCAGATGCATCAGTGGTGAGTGCTAGCCACATTGACAGGGCAGGGTGGGCTAGCAAAGTGGCATTAGCGAGCACTGTTTTGGCATTTGCGAAAGCTTGGACTCACTCAGGGGTCCAGTCAGTGTTCTCTGCAGGCTTCTTTTTCTTGAGGGCAGTGTACAATGGCTGCAGCAGCTTGGCTGCTCGGAGGAGTAAATGGTTGTAAAAGTGGACAATGCCCAAAAATTCCTGCGGGGTGTTCATGATCTGTGGATGCGGAAAATCTGACACAGCATGCACCTCAACAGTCAGCGGAATCGCACCCTCCAGCGAAAGGCAGTGACCCAAAAAATCAATCACTGGCACACCAAGTGGCAATTCACTGGATTCACGATAAGCCTGTGCATTCCAACCTCTGGAAAACTAGTTTGAGATGGATGAGGTGCTCCTCCTCGGACGCGCTAGCCACCACAGTGTCGTCTAAATAGACAAAAATGAAAGGCTGGACACGGAGCACCACGTCCATGATTATTTGGACTGTTTGCACCGCGCCCTGTGTCTCAAACGGCATGCGTAAAAACTTGAAAAGGCCAAAAGGAGTTATTACCGCTGTTTTGGGAACGTCCTCCGCCCGCACCGGGGCCTGGTGGTACCCGCGGACCAGATCCACTTTCGAAAAAACACACGTCTTGGCCAGGTGCACAGAAAAAATCCTGGATGTGTCGGATGGGATACTGATCGTGTTCCGTGGCGTTTATTAAGCGCCTGAAATTGCTGCATGGTTGCCACGACCCATTGGCCTTAGGCACCACTTGTAGTGGGGATGCCCATGGGCTGTTGGAGAGCTTAACGATGCCCAGATGCTCTAAGTTGGTAAACTCCTTGCGCACGCTGGCTAGTTTAAGTGCATCCAGGCGCCAAGGTCGTGCAAACGCCGGCGGGCCTTTTGTGGTTATGAAATGTTCGACCACGTTTGGATACTATGGCAAAAAAGAGCAGAACCGTGAGTTCTGGGAACTGTAAAAGTAAATGCTGGTACTTACCCCCTGGAGCTATAACGCTAGCCTATGTTGTTGGCTCAAACCCCGAGCTGTGCAGGGCAAGGAGGTAAAAGAGACAGCATCCACTAAACGTCTGTTGGCGACATCGTCTAACAACCCATAAGCACATAAAAAATCTGTGCCTAAAATGGGCGCAGAACATGCCGCCATCACAAAGTCCCATTGGTATTTATGTCCGTGTAAGCACACCCTCAACGTCCATTCGCCCAACATCATGATGTTGGATCCGTTGGCAGCCGTAAGCTCGGGACCACTGCCTCCTGCCGATCTCTCTGTGCTAACCAGAAGAATGAGGCTCTTCTGGGAGCCAGAGTCCACTAAGAAATGTCTCCCCAAACGTGTGTCTGTGATTAACAGCAGCTTGTTCTTGTCGCCAGCAGTCGCAGCTGCTACTGACTGCTGGCCGTGCCATTTCTCTGGCTTCTTTAATTGGCACGGTGGCAGACACTGTTGGGCATTCAAGCCAAAGTGGCGGTGAAAGACACAGAGCGTCCCATTCCTGCATCTCTTGGCGTCCGTGCCAGCCACCACCAACGGCTCCTCGACCTCGCTGGAGTCTTTCCCGGATGCCGATGTCGTTGCATGCAAGGTGAGAGTTCTTGTTGCTAGGATGATGCGGTTCGCTTCCTGTGCCACAGCGCGGTAGTTGTTGGTTACCAGCAGCTGCGAGTTGGTCAGGATTGCCCTCGCTGTAGCAGGTAAGTTCCTGAGGAAGAGGTGGGCGAACAGGAAGGATTCGTCATTCTTCCCCATCAATGTTAACATGCTCTCCATTAGCTCCACAACTGATCTGCCACCTAACTCTGAGAATGTTAGAAATCTCTCTGCTCTTCACTGTCTGACAAGGTAAACTGCTGAATCAGCATCTGCTTGAGCGTGTTGTATTTCCCCTGGGCCGGCGGTTCCTGGAGCAGGCTCATCACTTGCTGCGTGGCACGCACATGCAGTGCAGCCACCATATGATAATATTTGGTGTCGTCCGTTGTGATCCCGCAGAGTGCAAATTGGGCTTCAACATGTAGAAACCAAGCAGTCGGATTGTGAAGCCAGAAGTCTTGGAGCTTGACTGTGACAGTGCATGCCATCGTGGTGTTCTCCCTCTGGGTTTACTCCGGGGCAGTGCTTGGCTCATTCTCCATTGCATTTCTTAGGGTCACCATGTGGAAGATGGAAGCAGACGAGGCAGTGAGCTAGACGACACACAAACTTTATTCCACTTACAACATAAACACAGAAACTCTAAAGCCCTGAGTGCCGGAGCAATCTCCTTTATACACTTTAATTCTCGCCTCCGGCACACAGGATCAACACATTAACGTTCAGACTCCAAGACATGCACACACATTAACATAGCATTGACCCACATGTAACAGAGCAGGTCTTGCTACAATACATTCACAACCTTGCATCCTCAGTTTAAAGCCTGGCACGGCGGAGGCGAAAGGCACTTCTTTGTTTGGCTGGCTCCTCTCAGCTTTCCTCATTAGCATCTCTATCTTCCCCCTCACCAACCCTCTTGTCCTGGGTGGAGTGCCATGTGTATTGTGTCCACCACAGCACTACAGTGGGTCTCAAATATTTGTAATGTGTCCTGTTACTGCATGAGTTTATTGATGACAGACTATAATTTACATATATAAACTAAATTATAATGGTGACTGAACAACTACCATTCCCCAAAGTGCAAGATACACTATTATGAATAAAACCCATAAAGGATCACACAAGTGCTGAGACAACGTTGCTGATTTTGCCATTAAAATAACTAACCAACAGCGATCAGCAGTTGTGACGCACACGCACGGGCTGAATTTCCACCTCCGTTGGAATACCCCTTTAATCGCCTTTCACCGGCCACTGTGAGTAAACTGACTAGCGTTTCTTTTGTGGTTCGCTGCTACGCTTTACCCAAAGCGTTTGCTAAGCTAATGCTAGTTAGCTTAATGCTAACGCTAGTCGTACCGCCCAACACCGACACGAAGTGACTCAGTTCCCGGTGAGGGCTCGCTGGAGGAACTAACCGAGGCAGCAGTTGGACGGGAGCCGGATCGGAGTTCGGGGGTGGCGGTGGTGGGAGACGGGGACCAGTGGAGGACCACCGGGACCCAGCCAGACAATAGCCTGAGTCGGAGCCCAGTGGCGAGGCCCAGCGGAGGAACTACTGAGGCAGACGGCGGTAGCTGGCGGGGCTCAGCGGAGGAACTACTGAGGCAGACAGCGGTAGGCGGCGGAGCTCAGCGGAGGATCTACCGGGACCCCAGCGGAGCTCGGCTGCAGTGGTGGTGTGCAGCGGGACTCGGTGGAGGAGCCGGACAGGAGCTCGGTTACGGCGGCGGTAAGCAGCGGGACTAGCAGCGGAGGGGGCTAGCTGAGGCACAGCTGGATTCAAGGTCGGTCGGATCGGATACCGGCGACACAAGCAGAGATTGTTTTTACTATCCACAGGTCAGTAAAAATGCCACCAAAGAAGGAGGAAATGGAAGAGATCAAAAAATCTCTGAACTTCTTGTCAGAAGAAGTGGCCAAAATGGTTAGCCAGCAGGCCAAAATAATAGGCCTAATGGAAGAAGTACGAGACTTAAAATTAACAATTCAGGAAAAAGACAAAAAAATTACGGACTTGGAGCGACGCGTCGAGGATCTTGAACAAGGTTCTCGTATGGATGACGTAGTTATAAGTGGACTAGACATCAAACATCAATCATACGCTCATGCAACAACAGGACTGAGAGGTGAGGAGGCTCCCCTGAGTGAATCAGGCTCCCTAGAAAACCAGGTGCTTCAGTTCCTTGACAGTAGAGATATAAAGGTCGAAGCAAATGCAATTTCAGCCTGTTATGCTTTACTCAGAAAAGATAATAAAACAAAGAAATCAATTGTGATGCACTTTGTGAACAGAAGGGTAAAGAATGACATACTGAGGCAGGCCAGAAAGCTCCGAGGAACAGAAGTTTACCTAAATGAACACCTAACAAAAACAAATACTGAAATAGCACGGCAAGCACGGATGCTGAAAAGACAAAATAGGATACAGGCAACATGGACAAGAAATTGTAGAGTTTGGATCAAACTAAATGAAACACCTGAGCAATCAAAGAGTATAATGATCAGAGATGTTACTGACTTAGATAAATACAGATGAACACTGATTAAGAAAATTAAGAGACAATGATAATCCATATTCACACACACGGTAAGAATAGTTCTTTTGACATACCATGTCAATGTACTTTAAAAAAAAATAAGCAAAACAAACAAAAAACTTATGACTGACTTGAGTAGACATCAATTATCCCCATTTGGAGGAAGTCATTTGACACAGAGTAAGGATACTCAAACTCTGAAAATATGCCATTATGCTGAACATAAACTACAAGAGATGGAGAACGATATTGATCCTGATAACCACTTTTTCAATAATATTCATAACCATTGTGAATATTACACTGAAAAGCAATTTAAAAGTCAAGTGCAAATAGATGGGTAAACTATCAATAATACACTTCAACAGCAGAAGTCTTAACAAAAACTTTCCACAGATTCAAGACTATTTAAAACAGCTAGACAGAAAATTTACAGCTATTACAGTCTCTGAAACTTGGCTTAATGAAGAGCAGGCTCCCCTGATGCCAATAGAGGGATATCAGATGTTTCATATTAACAGATCTCAAAAAAAGGGTGGTGGTGTTGCACTGTATATTGATGACCTGTATAGGTGTAAGCTTGTAAATAGAATGTCCTTTGCACTACCAGGGATTTTGGAATGTGTCACTGTTGAGATTGACCAAGATAAAACAAAAAATCTAATTATAAGTTATATATATATAACGCTGGGAACTTGCATTGAGACATTCAGAGATAAATTAGTTGAGCTGTACAATAATATTACTAGTAAGAAAATGGTAGTAATTTGTGGAGATTTCAATATTGATTTACTAAATCCACATCAACAAAATGTAATTACAGAGTTCATGAACTCTATGTACAGCATGAGTCTATATCCCACAATAACACATCCCAGTAGAATCACAGTTCACACTGCTACACTCATTGACAACCTGTTTGTTAATATTATTGATAAGAAAATAGAAAGTGGATTATTGATAAATGATATAAGTGACCACTTGCCAACCTTTGCACTAATCCATGGCCACATGGGGCCAATACAGAAAATTTTTTAAAATCATTCAGATACAAATCACCAAATGCAATCAGTTCTTTCAAAGAGGACTTGGTGAAGCAAGACTGGACAGAAGTCTATGTATCAGATATAAATGAAGCCTATGACACATTTATAAACATTGTAACCACTCTTTATGAAAAAAATTGTCCATTAGTAAAAAAAAAGCTTAAACATAAATTTGCCGATAAGCCATGGTTAACCAAAGGATTACAAAAGGCGTGTAAAAAGAAAAGTTTATTATATAAAGCTTTCCTAAAGAAAAGGACAAAAGAAGCAGAGCAGCAGTATAAAACATACAAAAATAAGTTAACATATATAATAAGATGTAGTAAGAGAGACTATTACAGTAAAGAACTGGAGAAAAACAGAGACAATATTAAAAATACATGGACAATAAGATAAGATAAGATAAGATAAGCCTTTATTAGTCCCACAACGGGGAAATTCCAGGATTGCAACAGCACAGGGATAGCAACACTCAGAGCAACAATCAGAAGGCAAGAAAAAAAGCAAGCAAGCAAGAGCAGCTAATATACATATACATATATATATATACAGTATATATATATATATATATATATATATATATATATATATATATATACAAACACACACACACACACACAGACACACATTGCAGAGCATTGTAGCTGGATGGAATAGATATATGAATACATAAACACACAGTGCGGAGCATTGTAGCTAGAATACTTAACAGTATTCTTAGAAATAAAAGCAGAAATACAAGCTACCCAACCAATTTTTCAAAAAATAATAAAACGACTCAGAGTGTGAATGCAGCTTCACCTGCAGATGAATTTAATAACTTTTGGACCTAACATTGGACCTTAACATTGGACCTAATTTGGCTCGAGAAATACCCATTACGGTGCCTACAGGTGATACAATAAGCAATAACACTGCTATAAAAGACTCCATTTTCATAAAGAACACAGACGAGAGAGAGGTCATTGAAACTGTTAAATCGTTTAAAAGTAAAACATCTACGGACTGTGATGGTATTGGCATGCTCTTAGTCAAAACTATTATTGAATGCTTAGTGAAACCACTGACGTATATCTGTAACCTGTCTCTCCAAACAGGTATATTTCCCAATGCAATGAAAATAGCTAAAGTAATTCCGATATACAAGACGGGTGGCAGAGGGGAATTCTCAAACTATAGACCAATTTCACTATTGCCACAATTTTCCAAGATACTTGAAAAAATATTCTATGAGAGAATTGACAAATTCATACTGAAGAATAATTTATTGTGTGAGCAGCAATATGGGTTCAGACACAAGAGGACAACTGAATTTGCTCTAATGGAATTTATAGAAAAAATATCAACTGCCGTTGAAAATAAAGAGTATTCAGTTGGGGTATTCCTGGATCTTAAAAAAGCATTTGATACAGTGGATCATAATTTATTATTAAAGAAACTACAAAATTGTGGTATTAGAGGGGTAGCACTGTCCTGGTTAAGTAGTTACTTAAAGAATAGATATCAGTATGTATGTGTTGGTAACAAAAACTCACAGTTACTGAAGGTTACTTGTGGAGTCCCACAGGGTTCAGTTTTGGGGCCATTGTTATTCAATATGTCTATAAATGATATATGTAAAATTTCAGAAAAAATTGACTTAATATTGTTTGCCGATGACACTAATCTATTATGCAGTGGAAGCAATTTGGAACAACTTCTGGATACACTCGGAAAGGAATTAGGAAAGCTAAAACTGTGATTTGATTCAAACAAATTAACGCTCAATTTAAGTAAGACAAAATTTATAGTCTTTAACAACCATCACAACAACTCAGTATCTAAACTCAGTGTAAATGGTGTAGAGATTGAAAGGGTATCTGAAACTAAATTTCTTGGAGTAATAATTGATAATAAACTGTGTTGGAAGTCACATATTAATTATATTAAAGGTAAAATATCCAAATCAATTGCAATACTACACAGAGTGAAATATTTGCTGAATCAACCCACACTATATACCTTGTATCATTCATTAATACTCCCATACATGACATATTGTACTGAAGTATGGGGAAATACATATAAAACAAACAAATATCCAGTCTTTATGCTTCAGAAGAGAGCTATTAGATTAATAAACAAAGCAGCTTACAGGGAACCAACAAACCCACTTTTTCTTAAATTAAAAGCTCTCAAGTTGAAAGATCTGGTTGACTTTAAAACTGCAGTAATAATGTTTAAAGTGAAGAATCTATCACTGCCCGCAAATATCCAAAAGTTGTTCCAAATAAGGGAGAAACAATATCATTTAGAGGAACATGTATATTTCAAAAACCTTCAGTGAGAACTACCACCAAGCAACACTGTGTTTCAGTGCAAGGAGTCAGATTATGGAACGATTTTGGACCTGAATTAAAATCATGTACAATGCTTGGACAATTTAAACAAAAACTAAAGGAAGAAATACTCCAAACAAATATACAAGATGACATGTAAAATAACATAAGGATTGTCATATCCAGCCTGTGTTGTGTTGTAGCTTATTTTTTTTGTCACATTTTGTCTTAGCTTCTTTCTGAATTGTATTCACTCTTGTTTTGTTTTTTCTTTTGAATTCTTGGATGGAACATGGGTGGGCAATATAAGCTGCGGCTTCAGCCATCACCCATTTAGGATAACTTATGTTGAACTGTATAATCAGAGGAGTTATTGTCTAATTTGACCTTGTTGGATTTTCTTTCCCCCTTTGTTATATTATTCAGTTTCTTTTAACCTGTACTTTTAATCTATCCGAAATAAAGATTCATTCAAGTGATCTGGCAACAAAATAAACAAGCGGTTCTTAAACAGTGGCTAATATTGGATTTTCCATTCATTTTCAATTAATCTGTAATTAATATTAACACAATCAAATAAATCTCAGTTCAGTCCCTTTCAAATTAAGTGGAAATTGTGTTACTTTAGTTTTGGCACTTTGTGCTTTAAAAACTAAAGTACTAAACTTTAAACTAAACTTTAAAAAGCAAAGGATTTGAGTCCTTTTTTTTTGTCCATCACTACTAAAAAACAACAGGGTGTGTAACTTACCAGTCATAACACATTGCTGTGTCATGCTACATTGCGGTGTCAAAGCAGATGTTTGTCGGACTCTACACTGTAAAATGTAATTGTAAACCTTACTTAAAAGAAAAAGTGATCTTAACTCATTTGAGCCTTCTCTGTTGAGTCTACTCACTTAAACTTAGTAAAGACAACTTTCTACTGAGGCAAGTAAACAAACTTGTCAGCTGCAAGTTACCTATACTTAGAAAGTATGAGTGAACAAGAAGCGTCTGCAAAACCAGGAGAAACTCGGCAGCGTTCGGTAGCATTCGGCATCTCATGCTCAATAACACATGCGCAGTTGCCCACTAACGACCTGCTTTGAATGAGACGCGGCCCGCGGGCAAACAAGCAGGAAGAGACATAAGAGACTGCAAAGTGTCACGGTAAGTTTAACTTTATACAGAGCAAACGTATAATCAGTATTTTTGTCATATAATTTATTTGTTAGTCCAAGTTTGGCGGTGAATAAAAGAGGTGAGCTAACATTAATTTAAAGATTAACGATTTCCCTCTTTGCTCCAGTCTAAAGTTAATGTAAAGATTAACGTTAGCATGTGAAAGCTAAATTTAACCAGCCCTTACGCGATGCAAAACTGTAAGGAAAGTATACATTTAGAGATAACTGGAGTTTCAGAAAACACAGCCTGCTCATTAACGGTTAAAAAAGCAACTCTGCTGATCCTTCAGGGCCACTCTTCAACTCGGCAAGCATGTAATTCATTTTTCAGCTCTTAATTAAACAAAATTGAGTTTGTCGTTGTCCATGGCTCATTTTTTAACATGGCGGAGATGTTTTTAGTTTACTGTTGTCCTTTTTTATACTGGTCACATATATACAGTTTGGTTTGATTGGTTTTGTTGTTTCTTTTGTAGGTTTTGATTTCTGAAGACAGAAACCTAGCTATGCATTGGAAGTGTAAGTACTGCTTGTTTTCTTCTGAAAAGAGAGTTCAACTATTCAAGCACTACCGCTTAAGACATGGAAGCTACGCCAGAACTACTCCAATTCCATGCCTCTACACCGATTGTTTGTGTTCATTCAAGTCAATTAATGCCCTAAAAGTGCATCTAACAAGAAATCACTCCCATGAAGCACATGATGGGCAGATGAGTGGAGCTGATGTAATCCCTGTGATATTCCATTGTCCTCTTTGCAATTTTGAAGAACCCTGCACAGAATTAACTTTTTTTTCCCATTTGCGCCAACATCTCAAAAATAAGGAAACTGTTAAGTGTCCATATGAAAACTGCATTTTTGAGAGCAATGTTTACTCAACATTCAATGCTCACAAATGCAAACAGCATCGACTTCCCAGTCAGAAGCGGTTGAAGCCTGACATTGCCTTGCACAGCACACCTCGCGATTCTGATCCAGACGTGGCACAAGATGTACAAGAAGTTGAGGATTTTTCTAGTGATCCTACAGACCAAGACAAAAATGAGGAAGAAGCTCAAATCAAAAATTTGGATCACTTATCAACTTGAGCATAATTTAGCCTCACTCTTTCTTAAACTGCAGGCAGTTTTGCATTTATCTGACATGGCAGTACAGGAGCTAATTCAACAACTAAATGAGCTTGTTCTTCTCTCAGAGCCCCTTTTGCATCATGCCATCCAGCAAATTCTCAATGAACATGGTGTCAGTGACGATTCAGTTGTGAGAAAGATTGTGAATGCTGTCAAAGAGAATTACTTGTTCTTGAAAATGACTGAAGCTGGTCAGTCACTCTCCACAGCCAGTAAAAGAGCCTCATATTTTCAGAGGGAATTCCCTATGGTCATGCCAGTTGAGTACAAGCTTGAAAAAGACTTAAAATCACTCTCTTATGTGCCAATTCTGAAAATGTTACAAAAACTATTAAACAGAGCTGATGTTCTAGATAAAATTCTCACACATGAGTGCACTGTTGATGGATTCAGCACTTACAGAGATGGCACTCACTATCGCAGGAATGATTTTTTTAAGACTGAGACCTTAAGGATTGTGCTTGGCCTTTACATTGATGAGTTTGAGATAGCCAATCCTCTTGGCACTTCCAAAAAGAAACACAAACTGTTTGGTATTTATTGGGTTCTTGCCAATCTTCCCTCAAAACATCACTCCTGTCTCCACTCTATTCAGCTAGCAATATTATGCAGAGCAAATACAATCAAACAGCATGGCTATGCAGCTGTCCTTCACCCACTTCTTCAAAACCTGGTCACTCTTGAAAAACACGGTGTCTATGTTGAGCAGTTAGGCGAGTGTGTGAAAGGAACTGTGCTCTATGTGTCAGCTGATAACTTAGGTGCTCATTCTTTTGCTGGTTTTCAGGAGAGTTTCACAGTGGAGCACCCATGTCGATTTTGCATGGTAAAGAGGAGTGACATCCAGCAGAGAGAGGTCCGATCAGGAGCATTTGAGTGCAGAACCAGCCAGGATCATGACAGGCAAGTTTCTGAAGTTTTAGAGAATCCAAATCTGGTGAAAGAGTATGGTGTAAGAGGTCGTTGTGTTTTAAGCGACAATTTGGAACATTTCCACACAGTCACTGGATTTCCACCTGACATAATGCATGACCTCTTGGAAGGTATCATCCCTGTTGAGATGTCTTTGTGCATTAATGACTTGATCTCCAAGAAGTATATCACCCTTGAGTCCTTGAACAAAGTCATCAAACATTTTCCTTACAAATTCACTGACAGGACTGATAAGCCTCAGATTATACCAGCCACGTTTGCCTCTAGAGGTACGATTGGCGGCAACGGCCATGAAAACTGGGCACTCACAAGACTTCTTCCACTCATGATTGGTTTTGATGTCCCAGAGAATGATCCAACATGGGAAATTTTAATGCTTTTGAAGGACATCTTAGAACTGTCAGCATCATTCAGACTGACAGAAGATTCTCTTGACTTCCTTGATGCCAAGATCTCAGAGCACAGAGGTTTACTTTTAACAGTATTTCCTCACTTCACATTGCGCCCAAAGCACCACTTTGTGGAACATTATCCACAGTTGATGAGGATGTATGGGCCGCTCAGAGATATGTGGACAATGCACTTTGAGGGAAAGCATAAATTCTTCAAACAAGTCATTCACAACACAAAAAACTTCAAAAATGTCCCACAAACTCTGGCTGTCCGGCATCAGAGAATGATGGCATACCATGTTGACTCCTCCTCATTTTTCAAGCCAGTCATCCAAATGGATAAGGTGACACTTTCTTTGGTTTCATCTTTACCTGAGAATATTCACAACTTGTTGAAGCAGAGGTATGCATCTAAGAACACTGTCCTTGTAGCATCATCTGTGAGCGTTGGTGGCATCAAATACAGTCCGGATATGATTGTGTCTGTTGGTGCTTGTTCATGCCTACCTGAGTTTAGGCAAATTCGCAACATCCTTGTCATTAACAGTGATGTTTTGTTTCTGTGCAAACATATGACATCATGGTATAATGAGCATCTGCGTTCTTATGAGCTATGCAGTCATGTGTCATCAATATCAGTCAACATGCTTTCTGATCTGAATGACCCTTTTCCTTTGGCAGCCTACAGAATCAGGGGCAGAACATTTGTTACCCTTTGACATTATATTTTGTGCTGATTGGATGCTGAAGATTTTGATGTCAAGTGTCATGAAGTAATTTAACTGATTTTCTTTAATTGTATTTTTTAAATCCTCTGTAGAATCACAACCAACAATGAAGATGAGGACTACACTAAGGATAATTGTCCATGACAATGACATCAGGAAAATTACACTCTCTGGGAAACCACAGACACTTGACTCACTTGTTGAACAGCTTGAGGAGAAGCTGGATCTTCAGTACAAATTCTCCCTCCAGTATGAGGATCCTGATTTTAACAATGCCCTCGTCAACCTCACTGACATTACAGACCTGCCTGACAAACCCACCCTAAAGATAATTGCTCTGGTTCCAACCCCCACAACAAGCACAGCCAGCACAGACGACACAGAGATCCTCTCTATTTCCTCCACTGAAGGTCGGTCATCTTGGTCTCCATGGCCAGACACCTTTGAAATTCTTTATTTTCCCGTGGACATCGAGTACAGATTACGCCAAGGGAATCTTCTGTATATGAGAGACAAGACATATCTACAAGTATCCAGGGCCATGAAGCATGAGATACTTGAAAAACTTGCTGAGGCAATTTACAGCTTCAAGGCATATCCCTGCGATAAAGAATTCAATGATGTTGCAACTGCACTGATTCAAAAACATCCATGCCTCATTGAACCAGGCTCTGTCAATGGATGTAATGGCTGGAAAAATAGCATCAAGTTTAAAATGGGTAACTATCGCAACAAAATGCGTCGAGCTGGATGTACAGATGTGGCCGTAAATCAAGGAAAAAGAAAAGGCCAAGTTCCTCAGAGAAGCATCAAAAGACCCAAAGGGTTTGAAATCAATTTTCTACCCAATTTCCATGGTGGTGAAGATGAGATCAGTATGGAGTCCAAACGAAAGGAACTTGTAGAGGAGATGAAGAAATGTCGTCCAACTACTGCTCTGATAACCAAAATCATGGACTCTACTTCTGCCTTGAGAAGACAAGAGCTGGTGAACTTGGAGCCTCCAGTGAAAGACACAGTGGAAAGGTGGCCAGCACTCTTTACAGAGAGTCAGGTAATTTAAAACTCTCCCTATCTTTTATGCATTGGGTTTTTTAGTTCTCATGTAATTCATTATTTGTCACATCTTTGATTAACTTACAGAATTAGCTTCAGCTTCCTGCTAGTGAAATGTAGTCCTAAGATTTTAAAGATCCTCTCCAAACGTGTTTTAAGATGTATATAAAATCTCTACTTTGAATAATAATTTGTCAGTTTTTCCCACAAAACAGAAAAAAAGTCAATTATTTTGATAAACTCCTTAAAATTATATCTACTCCTTGTCATTGAAATCCCAATATTTTCTGCAGATGAATGTGTAAACTGCCTTTCATTGTCAAACTCTGCACAGTGAAGCCCAAACATTCAACTTCAACAGGATCAATAAGAAAAACATTTTTCAGTGGAGGGTGACTTCATGAATTTAGAAATTGATTACTGTAAATCCGAGTTCTGAAGTGTCTCATCAAAAAGCAACAAAACACTTAATCACATGGGCAAAAACAGTATTGCACTGGCCTCCAAAGATTAGATACAGATCCCTAGTTTTTTGTTATTCTTTAATGTAAGTGCAATATAACTACAACTTGAATAATAACTTGTCATACTTTTCCTTTAGATTCTGGCAGAGTTCTGTCGCTTGTCAAGCAAAAACTTGAATACAGAATTCTTCAAAGAACTTGACAAATACACTCCTCGCTTCTTTGAAATTTTCAAGACTAAGGGGGGAAGTGTTGGCCAGAAACTTCAGAAATATCTGCAACAAGTCCCACCAGAGGTAAGTTTCTCAGATACAAAGTAATCAATTGTTGTGTGGGAACAAAAAATGCAACCCCATTGTGTATGCAGAGCTATTAATTGATTGTCCTTTACCACAGGAGTGATGTGTGTTTGATGTGATTTTTCAGAGTACAGATGTTACTGCAAAGTGAACAGCAGTCCTCCGTTGCCTTCCTGTCATCCTTGGAGATGAGAACACAGATTTCTTCAAGACATGCTTTATAAGTCATCTTTATTACTGAGTTTTTATTCCACACCACAGGATGTCCACTCTATTTGATTCTGCTCCTTATGTTACTTTGATAGCTTTAGTTTATGTTGCTTTTCTCCACTCAGCCTGAATCAGTGCTACTGTACTTCCTACTTGATGCACTGATGACCTATCCTCATGAATGAATTAAACAATCTGTTAATCATTTATGCATGTGCAGTATTAACTTGAATATCTAATATCTGAATATAGCTTATACTTTTAGTGGTTGTCTTGTGTTTTCTGCCATAGAAATTCAAGGTGACATCTAATATGTGTCACGACTCGCCGCTCGTCAGCGGCGCCAGCTGTGCGCACACCTGCGCCTCGTCAGCGGCAAGGGATTTAAGCCACCTTGCCCTGGGCTTCGGCCTGAAGCCGTCTGTTCTCATCGGCGTCTCTTGCTGCAAGGAATCCCCTTCACCAAGCAAGATATCGAGTAAGGATCTCTTACCTTTTCCTCCCAGCCTTCTCCCCTGTGCACAGGTGGATTTCCTGGCGGCGGACAACATTCTCCAGCCATCATCGCCTCGCTGCTGCATCAGGCGCTCCAGGTCGCTATCTACCGGGCTACACCCTTGCTAACGCCAGCCACCTGCCCAAACCAAGTAAGCCAGCTGTCATTATCATATCTCCTGTGTTGGTGTGGTGCCCGTTACCCTTCTCCCTCTGCTTCTCCCATAGGGTTGTCCGGCTGAACGGCTTCCTGCCCCCGTGCCTGACGCAGACGCCATCACCAACACATATCCATCTCACAGACACGCACTCACACACACACTTGTTGTAAATAAAGCTATTGAATCTACCCTGAGCCTGCGTGTGTGTCTCCTGAGCCGTGCATTATGTCAGTACGGCTTCAGCAGAGCGGCTCGGCAGACAGCAGGCTCGCACGCCATCTTTCCACCCTCGAGGCTCGGGTGGATCTAATAGCCCACCAACAACAAGGGATTTTAAATCAATTATGTACAATTACTAACCGACTGGACCGCTTGGACCCCCAACAGCCGTTCCCCCCGGCTCGTCTGGGTGGCGCGGCTCCTGCTGCTCCAGTGGCCGTTCAGCCTGCTCCGGGTGCACCGGCACGGCTCACACCTATTCCGACCCCCGTCCGCTTTAGCGGTAAGCTCGGTGGAGCGCGGGGGTTTATCATGCAGTGTGAGTCCGTGTTTCACCGTGTTCCCGGAGACTTTCCCTCAGACCATAGCCGGAATGGCTACATAGGAAATCTCTTGGAGGGGCGAGCGCTTACCTGGGCTTACGCCGTAATGGCGAAGCCCAGGTACGCCACCCTCACCTATGGCCAGTTCGTGAGACTGTTTCTGGAAGTGTTCGATCATTCGCGTACAGAGAGCGTTCAGGTCGATCGTCTTCTCAGCCTCCAGCAGGGAAGCCAGTCGGCCGGTGATTACGCGATCGACTTCCGGGTTGCTGCAGAGGAGGTTTGCTGGGGAGAGCGTTCGCTCTGCGGCATCTTCCTTCGTAGTCTCAGCGCAGGTCTGAGGGATGAACTGGCTGGATGGGATAGACCGGAGACATTAGCGGAGCTGACTTCCCTTGCCATCAGCTTGGATAACAGGCTGCGTGAGCGTGCCTCGGAGCGGAAGTCTTCTTCTCGCCCTCGAGGTGCCTCGGCGCGCCTGCCCCAAGCTCGCCCCCTGGCGTTGCCGTCACCGGGGTACTCCGAGGAGTCGGAGCCGATGGTGACAGGCTGGACAAAGCTTCCCCCAGCGGAGAAACAACGCTGCCGTGAGTTGGGCCTCTGCATGTATTGCGGGGGCAGCCAACACACGGTGGAGCATTGTCCACAGAAGCCAAATGGGGAGGTCCGCGAGTTACTGTAGGGGGCCTTGCGGACGCTAATCGGTTAACTCCCCTCACTCAATTGACACTGCCCATCCGATTCTGTCATAATCCCAAAGGGCACCTCACCCATGCACTGCTGGATTCAGGCGCGGAGGGTAGCTTTATTTCACAAAACCTGGCAACCCGTTTGGGCATCCGTTGCCACCCCCTCAAGTCTCCTCTCGCCCTAGTAAATCTCTCCCGTGTTTCCCTGGGAAAAGTAACACACCAGACGACCCCTGTCCCAGTAATTATCTCAGGAAATCATCGGGAGGAAATCACCTTTTACGTTCTACCATATTCAGTGTCACCTGTCATTCTTGGATACCCATGGCTCCGCCTCCACAATCCTATCCTGGACTGGAGGTCCGGCAGAGTGTCCACCTGGAGCTCCTTCTGCATGGGCACCTGCCTCCAATCCGCTGCCTGCGCCCCGTCCTCTCCTCCTACTCCCAAGGACGCCGCGCCTCCGGATCTCACCCTGGTGCCCTCGGAGTTCCACGACCTGGGCATGGTCTTCAGCAAGTCCAAGGCGATGTCTCTCCCTCCGCACCGGCCCTATGACTGCGCTATTAACATCCGCCAGGGGGCACCCTTACCCTCGGGACGTCTCTACAGCCTGTCAGCACCGGAGAAGGAGGCCATGAACACTTATTTGAAGGAGTCGCTGACTGCTGGAATCATCCGCCCCTCGTCATCACCATTAGGCGCTGGGTTCTTCTTCGTGGGCAAGAAGGACGGCTCCCTTCGTCCTTGTATTGACTACCGTGCCCTCAATGACATCACGGAGAAGGACCGCTACACCTTGCCCCTAATGGACACCGCCTTCCACTCCCTCCAGGGGGCGACTTGGTTCACTAAACTGGATCTTCGCAGCGCATACCACCTCGTCCAGATCCGGGAGGGAGACGAGTGGAAGACAGCCTTCCGTACCCTGAACGGTCATTTCGAATACCTAGTTATGCCGTTCGGGTTGACCAATGCTCCAGCCGTCTTTCAGCGCCTTATTAATGACGTCCTCCGGGATTTCATCGGCCTGTTCGTGTTCGTCTACCTGGACGATATCCTCATCTTCTCCAGATCCAGGGACGAGCACCAGGTCCACGTGAGGCGGGTCCTTCAGAGGCTGCTGGAGAACCGGTTATATGTCAAGGCAGAAAAGTGCGAATTTTACGTCAAGACTACGTCCTTCCTCGGGTTCGTCATCTCTCATGACCAGGTGCTCCCGGACCCAGCGAAGGTTAAAGCGGTCGTAGAGTGGCCCACTCCTACATCAAGGAAGCAGGTACAACAGTTCATAGGGTTTGCCAATTTCTACCGCCACTTCGTCCCGAATTTTGGAGCCATCGTCGGTCCCCTGACCCGCTTCATCTCCCCTAAGACCCCGTTCCGGTGGACTGAAGAGGCCGCAGCTGCCTTCCAGGTGCTGAAGGCGGAGTTCTCCTCCTCCCGGGTCCTCAGCCATGTCGACCCCGCGCTGCAATGCATCGTTGAGGTGGACGCTTCGGACACGGGGGTGGGGGCGGTGTTGTCTCAGCGGTCGCCTGCCAACGGGACCAAACGGCCCTGCGCCTTCTTCTATCGGTGCTTGTCCCCGGTGGAACGTAATTACGACGTGGGGGACAGAGAGCTCCTCGCCATCAAGCTCGCGCTTCAGGAATGGCGCCACTGGCTAGAGGGGGCCGCTCTGCCGTTCGTGGTTCTCACCGATCACAAGAACTTGGAATATTTAAGAACTGCCAAGCGTCTGAATGCCCACCAGGCGCATTGGTCCTTGTTCTTTGCCAGGTTTCATTTTAACGTCGCCTTTAGGCCTGGCTCCAAGAACGGCTTGCCCGACGCCTTCTCTAGGCAATTTGCCCCTGAGGCATCAGAAGACGCAGTCCACACCATCTTGCCCAGGTCGTGCGTCATGGGGGCCGTCTCGTGGGACATCGAAAGCAAGATCCGGAAGGCGCAGGAACTGGAACCGGAACCTGGCGGCGGACCGGAGGGGAGGCTTTTTGTCCCATCCACTGTCCGGGGGGAGGTCATCCACTGGCTTCACACTTCTAAGCTCACCTGTCATCCTGGGTCCTCCCGGATGATCGACCTGCTCCAACACTCCTTCTGGTGGCCGGGTCTGCGGAGGGACGCTGCCCGCTACGTCCGGGCCTGCCCCATCTGCGCCACCAGCAAATCAGGTAACGCCCCTCCCGCGGGCCTGCTCCAGCCCCTGCCCGTCCCTGGCAGGCCCTGGTCGCATATCGCCCTAGACTTCGTCACCGGTCTCCCTGTCTCCAACACCTTCGACACAGTCCTGACCATCGTTGATCGTTTCTCTAAGGCTGCTCACTTCGTGCCATTACGGGGGCTCCCATCTGCCTTGGAGACGGCGGACCTCCTCATCCAGCACGTGGTCAGGCTGCATGGGATTCCGATAGACGTGGTCTCAGACCGGGGCCCCCAGTTTGCCTCGGACGTTTGGAGGACCTTCTGCAACGCCCTGGGAGTCAAGGTAAGCCTCTCCTCCGGCCATCACCCCCAGTCCAACGGGCAGTGTGAGCGGACCACTCAGGAGCTGGAGGCTGCGCTCCGCTGCGTCACTGCATCCAAGCCTGCGTCCTGGAGCACACACCTCGCCTGGGTGGAATACGCCCATAACACCGCCCGCTCTTCTGCTACTGGGATGTCCCCATTCAAGGCATCCCTAGGCTACGATCCCCCTCTGTTCCCTACGCAGGAGAGTGAGTTGACTGTCCCCTCAGTCCGGGCGCACCTGAGGCGGTGCCGCTCCCTTTGGTCTTCGGCGCGCAGCGCACTTTTACACACAGCGGAGCGCATCAAGTCCACAGCGGACCGGCACAGGAGACCTGCCCCTGCCTATCAGGTAGGCCAACGAGTCTACGTTTCTACTCAGGACGTCGTTTTAAAGGGTGAGAGGAGAAAGTTGGCACAGCGCTTCATGGGCCCATACCCCATCACCAAAATTATCAACCCGGTGGCTGTGTGTGTGGCTATCCCCCCCCCTCCGCATCCACCCCACCTTCCACATCTCCAAGGTGAAACTGGCGGTCTCCGACCCCTTCTGCCCTCCCCCTGCAGCGCAGCCCGCGCCCCGGATGATTGATGGCCATCCGGCCTGGCCAGTCTCTACCATCCTGGACTCCCGGCGCCGGGGTCGCGGGTTGCAGTACTTAGTGGATTGGGAGGGCTACCGACCTGAGTATAGGCAATGGGTGCCCTCTTCGTTTGTGTTGGATCCGTCCCTCATCACTGTGTTCCACCGAGCGCACCCGGAGAAACCATCGCCAGGAGGCGCTGCTAGAGGGGGGAGTACTGTCACGACTCGCCACTCGTCAGCGGTGCCAGCTGTGCGCATACCTGCGCCTCGTCAGCGGCAAGGGATTTAAGCCACCTTGCCCTGGGCTTCGGCCTGAAGCCGTCTGTTCTCATCGGCGTCTCTTGCTGCAAGGAATCCCCTTCACCAAGCAAGATATCAAGTAAGGATCTCTTACCTTTTCCTCCCAGCTTTCTCCCCTGTGCACAGGTGGATTTCCCGGTGGCGGACAACGTTCTCCAGCCATCATCTCCTCGCTGCTGCATCAGGCGCTCCAGGTCGCTGTCTACCGGGCTACGCCCTTGCTAACGCCAGCCACCTGCCCAAAACAAGTAAGCCAGCTGTCATTATCATATCTCCTGTGTTGGTGTGGTGCCCGTTACCCTTCTCCCTCTGCTTCTCCCATAGGGTTGTCCGGCTGAACGGCTTCCTGCCCCCGTGCCTGACGCAGACGCCATCACCAACACATATCCATCTCACAGACATGCACTCACACACACACTTGTTGTAAATAAAGCTATTGAATCTACCCTGAGCCTGCGTGTGTGTCTCCTGAGCCGTGCATTATGTCAATATGTAACTGTGGCTGTATTGCTGCTATTGCTGTCAGGACTGCGATGACCCAGGCATGTCTCACATCCCCATTGGAATGCTGACCGTCGTTCCTGAGGACGGACAGATCTCCCTTGACTCACTGCACCTTCAGTCTTCAGGTACCGCAATCATTTTGGAAGGAAGAATTGTGATGGATGACCTTGAAAATCTTCCACATGCCATGTGCTTGCTCTTTGGACTTACTTATGCCCTGAATTTAGAGTACCCACAACAACTGAAATATACCTTTGACTTCATTCAAAGGGTGCTTCTCTCACTTGGACATAAATCCCTAAAACCAAAGATACAGTCACTCAAAAATCTTTTGATGCAATGAGTGGATGTAATCACGATGTGAAGTTGACGTGACATCTTGGGTCACATTGATACCTTTACCCTTATTGGAAAAGTGATTTTTTTTTTCTTGTTTGATCCTTTTTTGTGGGAGGCAGCCTCATCGCCCTTTCAATCTACTGAATGGTTTTATGTTCATGTGGAGAAACATGAATACCTACTTTCCTTTTAGCTTTTGTTTTTCCTTTTGTGTTGATGCTGACATGATTGTGGTGATATTGATTACCAGCATCAGATTCTTTAGCCAGTTATCTCTGACTTCATATCTGTTGAAAGTCAATCTCTAGTGCAGTTCTAAACTCATCCACTAAGAATTTAAATCAGAAAGCTCTGAGCAGTTTTTAGAGGGAGCTGTCTCAAACATAAGAATTACAGTTGCACATTCAGTTGAAATAGTGATTTGATTTTGCAGTCATGCAATAGGTGGATTGGAAACAGTTATCTGCTGTTCACTTTATTGATGTTAAGATAAATGTTAGGCCCTGCAATTGACTATTGAGTTTATCTATAGTTCACACCATAGTCAACAGAGATATTTAAGCAGGGATTCTCAAGTTTTTGATGACTGAGGGCTGTTTTAGGGACTCAATGTTAGATTGAAGGCCGCCCAAGAAAAAAAGTCATGTGTCACTTTTTTCTGAAGAAGTTAGTTTTTTATATTACATGCTTTCTATGTAATATAAAAATTTTGTTTTACATGATTTTGCAACTTTTTGGCATCTTTCCTGCAATTTTTGCCTCATGGCATGATTTGGCCTTTTTCCCCTTTGTTTGTAATAAAAAAAAGCAACTTTTGCACAGACTTTTTCTCTAAAAAGTGTCCCATGTGACTTGTGACATATAATGGGGTCACAAGCGAAAAAAGGTTGTTTTAACTGTTAATTAAAAAACTGAATTGCAGAACAAATATAATGTATGCATTGCATGTCACCTTTACTCAGTGGGTCGCCAAAAATGTCTCCGAGGGCCACCATTGGCCCAGGAGACTGCACTTTAAGAACCCCTGTATGTAAGGTATGTGTTCTGAACTAAGTTATATTAATAAACTTTGTTTTCCATTCAAACTGTTGTCTTTCTTTGTTTCAATAGCTTATTACTTTAAGTTCAGCTTACTTGAACATATCAAGGCAAACGGTTTCCTAATATTTTGCTAGTAATGTGAATGCTTAAACTAGTAAAGATAACTCATTTTTGCAAGTACTGCTTAATTAAACATCACTCACAAGATTAAGTAGTCAAAATTAACATTTTATAGTCAGCCTAACTAATGATTTTGAGTTTGCCTTACTCAAGTTTACTGCTATTGTATGAGTTGTCTTAATTTATATTTTTTTGTTAACCTAACTAATGATTTTGAGTTAACTTCACTCAGGTTTACTGTCATTATCTGAGTTGTCTGAACACAGTTATTTTCAGCTTCAACAACTTAAAATGAATCATCTATTTTACTTGAGAATTTTGAGGCAATCGGTTTCCTTAATTTTTTTAAGTAAAGTGAACTTATTACATTTTACAGTGTAGAACAAAAATACACTCAACTTAAGTACATGCACAGCATGAAAGTGCAACATGTAAAAAAAATACCTTTTTTATCCTGGATTTAGCCAGAGTTTTTTAATTGCAGCTAGCATTGATGGTTAACTAGCTAGCTCATTGTCTACATACAGGAGGTGTTGCTTGTTCAAAGTGAGCTTTCCACCGCTGGGATAAATAATATAAAAGATGCATAATATCACATCATATCACATCACTCACCATCCTGCCGGCTGCACGGTGGCGCAGTGGTTTAGCACTGTGGCAGCACAGTTTTACCCTCGGCCGGGGGATCGCGGGGATCATGAGATCGTGGGTTCGATCCCAGCCCCCGACCAACAGTGAGCTGTGTGGAGTTTGCATGTTCTCCCCGTGTTGCGCGGGTTTACTCCGGGATTTCTCCGGTTTCCTCCCGCATACCAAAAACATGTAGGTTTAGGGCGCTCACGCACGCAGCGACCAGCAGCCGGTGGCTTGTCACCAGACTGCAAACCAAATCTACCCACGGGTACAAATAAGTAACAAAAAAAAAAAAAAAAAAATCCTGTATATCCTAAAATCATGGCTTTCCACTGCCGTGGTTGGGTGCTCCCGTTATTTTCCGGTCGGTGGCCGTAAATGCGCTTTTCGGGTTGCTCCGTCTAGCTCCCTCTGGATTCTCTCATCAGCTCAAGGCACAGAAAAGTCTGCTGGACCACAGTATTGGTTTCTGTGAAGCCATTCTATTGTTGTTGTTTATACTGACGCTTGCTTGCTGGCTCACAGACGAATCATTGCAAACGGTGGCTGGAGATTCTGTTAAAGACGTCGCTATCATAATGTTAGACCCTGACCAATCAGTTGCCTGCAGTCTGTTGACGTCATATTTTCAGCTCAACTCAGCTCCCTTTCAACCTGAATGAAATGAGTATGAAAAAAGTACCTGGAAGCTGGTACCAGGTACTAATGGAAAAGCCTACAATGCACGCTGAGTCAAAGTGAGTAGACCCAAACAGGTACTAGTGGAAACGGGCCATAAGACCCAGGTGAGAGCTCAGCTTAAGAAGATTAAGGTGAGGAAGGCTACAGGTCTTGACAGCATCAGCTTGAGGCTCCTCAACTCATAGGCAGACCAGCTGTGCGTGATTGTGGAGCAGATCTTGAGCCTGAGCTTAAGGCTAGGGAGGGTATGACAGCTGTGGAAAACATCCTCCATGGTACTTGTACTAAAGACTCCGCACCCCAAGGACCTGAACAACTATAGTCCAGTGGCCTTCACATCACTTCTGATGGAGACCCTGGAGAGGCTGCTCTTTACCCGCCTCCACCCCCTGGTGGGACCAGCGATGGACCCACTTCAGTTTGCCTACCAGCATGGATTAGGGGTGGAGGATGCAGTGATCTTCCTCCTACACTAGTCCCTGCCCCACCTGGAGAAGCCTGGGAGCACTTTAAGGCTCATGTTCTTTGATTTCACCAGTGCTTTCAACACCATCCAACCACTGATCCTGAGGGACAAGCTGCTGTGTGCAGGGGTGGACCAGCACCTGTCATCGTGGATCCTGGACTACCCCACAGACTGACCACAGTATGTGAGAATCAAGGGCTGTGTGTCTGACAACATCATATGTGGTATGGGGACCCCACAGGGAACAGTTCTTGCTCCCTTCCTGTTCACCCTTTACACTGCTGACTTTTCACACAACACGCCACACTGCCATCTACAGGAGTTCTCTGATGACTCTGTGGGTGTTGGCCTCGTCACTGATGGGGATGATGTGGAGTACAGAGGACTGATCCAGGACTTTGTGTACTGGTGCCTTCAAAATTTCCTCTGGATCAATGCAGGGAAGACCAGCAAACTGGTGGTGGAATGCCACAGGTGTGGAAAACCCCCCATGGCACCAGTAAACATCCAGGGAACAGACATTGAGACGGTGGCATCTTGCAAGTACCTTGGTGTTCACCTCAACAATAAACTGGACTGGTCACACAACACCAACGCACTCTATAAGAAGGGGCAGTGCAGGTTGTACCTCCTAAGAAGAGTCAGGTATTTTTGGAGTGTGGGGGGCACTTCTGAAGACCTTCTACGAGTCTGTGGTGGCACCAGCCATCAGGTATGGAGTGATCTGTTGGGGCAGCAACATCATGGCAACCAACAGGGAGAGACTGAACAGGCTAATAAAAAAAAGCCAGCTCTGTCCTGGGGTGCCATCTCGAGCCAGTGGACAAGATAGGAGAGAGGAGGTTGGTGGCTAAGCTGTAATCTCTGCTAGACTCCGAGTCTAACTCTATGCAGGACACGCTGAACATACTCAGGAGCACATTTAGCAGTAGGCTGTACCATCCTAGATGCTTGAGGGAGAGGTTTTGCAGGTCCTTCCTAACTGCTGCTGTCAGACTTTTCAATGTAACCTGTGCTCCTCATAGAGTCTGTACTAAACACCACTACCTTGCACGATAGGGACCGTCTCCTCCAATACACAACTAAGACAATAACCATGATTATTGAGGGTGACAGGAACACGGCTCATTCAACTGTAAAAATGCTGTGGGTTTAAATTTCTACATTACTGAGTAATTTAACTAACTGTAATGTTGTTAATACCATCTAACTGCATTGCTCTTTCATTGTGTGTATATTCTGTGTACATATGTATATTTACTGTTCTGCTTCTCAGTTCTTATTTTATTATCTTGCTTATTATTGTGCTGCTATCCCTTGGTTGCTGTAATCCTGTAATTTCCCCATTATAGGTAAGGCAAGGAAATGGAATTTTTTTTGTATACCACATTTTGTGTACAAGACAAAGTGCTTTACATTAAAAAAAAAAAAAAAATTAAAGCATTACAGCAAGTTGCTAAAGGAATACATAAGAATTTAAAAGCAAACTATAAAGTAAATTAAAAGTTAAGTTAAAATAGAATAAGTCAGAAATAAAAGTTACAGTACATTATAGTAGATAAACATTTTTTTTCTACTGTAAGGCTGCAGCAAATCGGAAAGTTTTTAACCTCGATTTAAAGCAGCTGAGACTTTCAGCGCCCCTGATGCTTTCAGGGAGTTTGTTCCATATGTGAGGGACATAAAAGCTGAACACTACCTCACCATGTTTGGTCCTAACTCTGGGCACAGATAGTAGGCCTGATCCTAATGACTAGTAGGACTAATAAAGGTTTATCTCATCTCATCTCATCTCATCTCAATGCACTTTGCAGTCATTTTTTTTTTAACACTTATGTACAAACAACCAAATTTCAGTTAAATACTTGACTTAAAAAATCACCAGAATTTCTTTAATGATTGGTTAACTGCTTATAGTTTATTTCATGACAATGTTAACACATTAAGGAAACACTAGAAAGCCAAACAGAAGAGAACAATGTTCAAGGAAGGTCTGGCTGACCAGGATTAAAATCTGTCAGCCTATATGAATTCATGTATGCTTTATTATTTCAGTGTTATGAAAATAGAACAACAGGAAATAGGAGTTAGATTTTTGGGGGCTTTTCAAAATAAACTGGGCCAAAATGAGATGAGGGATCTGATTTCATTAGTTGGTGTCATGTTTGCCCCTTCTGGGTTTAATGATGAACTCAAATACTGGGTGACATTTTGGCATATTTATTAACAAAATGAAAGGAAATGAAGCTTGTTGGCTGAAACAAATAATTAAGCCGAAACGGCAGACACAACTTGTAAATGACAACACGCAAGATGTGGCAGGTAATTACAAGGACGCTGTACTGAGGGTAGAGCATAAGGTGTACATATAGGGCAGGCAATAATTAGAAGATGAGGAACAGCAATTAACTAAGGGCGCTGTCACAATAAGTAAACACAAGACAATGAGCAAGACAGGATAACAGTGATAATAACACGAGGATAAACAATCACTAAGGGTGAGGGCAGAGTGACACTAATGACAACTAAGGTGAGACATAACTTAAAGAGTGGAACATGTTTGTGCACGTTCCCCATGACAGTCTTTTTTTGTTATGTTGTTTTGGTCACAGCAGGAAGAGCAATTCAGCTCTTTTTTTTTCATATTTAGTGTAGAGTAAAATAGAAATATTAATAAATAATAAATATGATCAGGTATGAATTATTTAATTTATATTGATGTATTGGAATCTGAGATCAAATCTCATTTCATATACATCAGAAAAGTTAATAACACTCGTAAGGGGCACCAGCTTCTATCTTTAAGAAGCAATTTAATCTTTAATTTCACTTTATACCTGTTTGATCACTCAATAAATTAATCAATAATCAGTCTCAAAAATTTTCCGTGAATTCGATACCTGGGCTTGAACAGACTCAGAATGAAATAAATTCCCAACAACTTCTCTCATTTAAACAGATTTATTAAACGAAATGATTAACAGACATTGCAGTAATTTCATTAATCATAGAATCAATCTTGTAAATGATAGATTAACAATATCAATATTTTCAGAACCAGGGTTAACTGAGAAACCAATTTCTATCAGTTTGTGTTAACAGATCATGGAAACAACGCAAATTTATGGAGAAAGTTTACTAATTACATGAAAAAGTCCTGGATTAATCTTAAGAAAATAAAAACGGAATTTTAATGAAAAGAAGAGTTATGTTAAGGGCTTCTTAATTTGCATCTGATTAGATACACAAATTATTACCAAACCTCAAAAGTTTAATTCAGCAGATGAATTAAAGTTTTGCAGCTCACGTGATTCCTCGGTGATGATGGTTCTGTAGTCGTCCTCAGCCAAAGATTTTGTGGATGTTAGAGGAAATATCTGCCCGCAGATATTTCAGCATCCACAGTTCGACCTTTAAAAGTCAAGCGGTTGAAGAGGCTGGATTTTGGCTGTATGACCCAGAGTTGAAACTGGGCTAGATGATGACGTTTCTTCAGCGTGTGATGAACAGCCTTGATTCCTCAGCTGCACGTGATGTGGGAGCTGCGTCTTCTCAAGAGGCCTTCGATAATAATTAAAGATATCTAATCCGATCTCAAATTAAAAGGCTTCGGACTTTAGATAAAAATAGTAGCTTCTGGTGGGTGCTTGGTCAAGAAAAATATTATAAAAATAAAGTCAAGATTAAAGTTTACATTAAAATCAAACAAACGGTGGTTTTACAGAAAGTTTAACAAAGAAAAGGTGATGAATAAAAATTGGAGTTTAACTCCGATTAAGAATTTGAGCTCAAAGAAATAGGAATTCCTAGGTATTTAAGAGAAAGATAAAACATTAAGATACAAAGTTACATAAACAAATTACGAGTTATCTGCTCTGTGTTCAGAAAAGCTACACGTGGTCGAGTCTTTGTTCAGACGGTCCTTTGTTCTTCCTTGCTGTGTGTAGACAATGGAGAAGATGATCAGTGAAAGGGGGAGCCGGAAAGAGGATCTGGAGCAAAAGAGAGAGCAGCCGAAAAGAGCAAAAAGAGGCAGAAGCAGGGGTCCCTCTGTTATTTAAGTCCCGTTGAGCTTCGCGGGCTTCCGGGATCTCAGCCAATGAGCGTCCTTCGTGGGCGGGCTCGATGAACTTTTAGTCCAATGAACAAACAGTCTATTGTTTGGAGTTCTTTGGGATGAAGAGTTGTCATGAAGAGGTTGGCTGCTGGAGTCACATGGTTTTAGAGGCAAAACTTTGATACATACTGGAAGTTAATATTTCCCTTTATGTATTAAACTAAGATAACTTTAGTGATTAGTATAAATTATAAGCAATGCTTCTAAATCAACATGCAGGAATAAACATTCATTTAAACATTTTTAACATGCATATATATATATAAAATCACAGATTAATGCATTTCACACATATTGATTTTCCACATTAAAGACATCAGAGTCCATCTGCATTTTCATAGTTTTGAAAAGAATGAAGGTTTAGAATTGAGTTTATAATAATGTACTTTAAAGTTCACTGGTTAAATCCAGCATGTCCAGAGTTTAAGGAAATTAGCTGAGTTGTGGGTCTGTGTAGGTTTTATGGGGGCAATAAAAGTGAAGCCGGACATTGGGGACATTCCTTAGGTTGGTTTTAACAAAAGGAATGGGATTTCAGCTGTGGCCTGGAGGAAGAAAATCCATTTTTTGATCATCTTACTCCTGGGTGAAAAATGTCTTTAAGCAGAAGAATAATTATTGCTGAGCCAAAGTGAGATGATGCTACATTAGACATACTTATACTTTTTTTTTTCAATAAAGTGACAGGTTTAGCTATTGTTTTGCCACATCTACATTTTAAATGGTATTCACTTATATAGTGCTTTTATTCTCATCGCTTGATGACCAAAGCGCTTTACAGATCCTGCTATCCACCCATTTACACACTGATGGCAGCATGCTACCTAACATGGCGCTTCCAGACCCACCAGGAGCAATTGGGGTGAAGTGTCTTGCCCAGGGACACAACGGCAGGATACCCGGGGAGAGTGGGATTCGAACCGCCAACCATATGGTTATTGGATGACCTGCTCTACCTCCTGAGCCTCTGCCGCCCCCAATTTTAATTGGGGGCGGCATTGGCAGTGATTGTGCAGTGATTGTGCTTATTTTAATAAATAAGCACAATATAAATTATAAAGGCACTTTTTCATAACTCTTACTTCCATATGTGACCAACACAACAACATGCACAAAACCTACAAATGAAATTAGATCTGTGATCCAGTTTTAACTCAGTTCTGACTTTATTTTGACAAGGCCAAAACCATATAAGGGCTATATTTTTGGTTATGTTTTCATGCGGTTGGACTGAGTACAATGGCTGATTTTTCCGCTGTGTTCCCAAAGCGACAAATTACACAGATGCTCAGGTAGCATCAAGTATGATTTGAACCAGCTATTTTTTTATAGACAGTATTGACACTGATACCGTACCTTTATTGTATATATATATATATATATATATACTGTATATATATATATATATATATATTTTTTTTTTTTTTTTTTAATTTTTTTTTTTTTTTTTTTGCGTTTGTGCAGTCCTACAAAAGCATTGTGTCCATGAATGCAAACCTTGCATCTGTGCACTGTGGTGAGGAACATACTGTTGATATTTGATGCCACTGGCAACAATGGATACACCTGGATTGCAGGCTCTGACACACAAAAGGCACACAAATGATTACAGTTTTTGTTTCTATTTTAATCATTGCATGTTTATGCTTCTAGCTCTGCTAAATCAGCTGACCTGCAGCTCTTAGTGCCCAAGTCTATTTGCTTTCTTTGGTCGAGTGGCAAATGCTGAGCAACGTCCATGAATGTTACGACTGTTGGGGTTTCGCCAGGGTTCGTTCTGCAACCTTATACGAAACGCCTACAATCTCTTTGTGAATGTTTCTCAGCATTTGTCGCTGATATGGGCTTTGGGAGAAAAATAAAACAAAACTGCTCAGCCAATTCCAAGTAGTATACACAGAGAAGTATTAGGGCCACATTGTAAATTAAAAAAAAAATAAAAAATAAAAAAGTTTAGTGTTTTGAGAAAAAAAAGTCATTTTTTTTAAAGAAAACATTGAGTATTTTGAGAAAAGTGTAAATGTGGAGAAACTGTCTTTTATAGTACGAATGAAAACAATCAGATGCCTACATGGGCCATTAAGTTTAAATTGACCACAAGCAGAGGACGTCTATCTGCTCTACTGTAGTTCTCACTACAGTTTGACCACTTAAGAAAAGATGGAGAGGAAACTGGATTCACTGCCAATGACCAACATGGAAAACATCTTGTGTGGTACCTGTACCAAAAACTTCCCACCCCAAAGACCTGAACAGCTACAGAACGGTGGCCTTGACGTCCCACTTGATGAAGACCCTGGAGAGACTGCTCCTTGCTCACCTCCACCCCCTGGTGGAACCAGCGATGGATCCACTCCAGTTCGCCTACCAGCATGGCATTGGGGTGGAGGATGCAGTGATCTTCCTCCTTCACCGTTCTCTGTCCCACCTGGAGAAGCCCGGGAATATGGTGAGGATCATGTTCTTTGACTTCTCCAGTGCTTTCAACACCATCCAACCGATGATCCTGAAGGACAAGCTGCTGCGCGCAGGGGTGGACCAGCACCTGTCATCATGGATCCTGGACTACCTCACGAACCGGCCTCAGTTTGTCAGAACCCGGGACTGTGTGTCCGACATGATCATCAGTAGCACGGGGGCCCCCCAGGGAACGGTGCTGGCTCCCTTCCTGTTCACTCTTTATACTGCGGACTTCTCACACAACACAACACACTGCCATCTACAGAAGTTCTCTGATGACTCTGCGATCGTTGGCCTCATCTCCAATGGAGATGAAGCTGAGTACAGAGGACTTATCCAGGACTTCGGGGACTGGTGCCATCGGAACTGCCTCCAGATCAACGCAAGGAAAACTAAGGAGCTGGTGGTGGACTGCCGCAGGCATGGGCAGCCCCTCACAGCACCAGTAAATATACAGGGAACAGACATCGAGATGGTGACATCCTATAAGTACCTGGGTGTTCATCTGAACAATAAACTAGACTGGTCACACAATACTGACGCACTCTACAAGAAGGGACAGCGCAGGCTGTTCCTGCTGAGGAGACTCAGGTCTTTTGGTGTACAAGGGGCGCTGCTGAAGACATTCTATGACACGGTGGTGGCATCAGCCATCACTTTTGGAGTGGTCTGCTGGGGCAGTGGCAATACTGCAGCCGATAGGAAGAGACTGAACAAAGTGATCAAGAAAGCTAGCTCTGTCCTGGGGCAGCGCCTTGATCTGGTGGAGGAGATAGGAGAGAGAAGGACGGTGGCTAAACTGTCATCTCTGCTGGAGTCCGAGTTCCACCCTATGCAGGACATACTGAATGCACTGAGGAGCTCATTTAGCAGCAGACTACATCATCCCAGGTGCACAACCGAGAGGTTTCGTAGGTCCTTCCTACCAACGGCTGTCAGACTGTACAACCTAAGCAGGGCTGCTCGCAGAGATAGCAAAAAGACGTAACAAACTAATAGTTTTTTGAATGCAAAAGATGCAATAGACTTACACAATGGTCCCCTCCGGCATACAACTAGGAAAATACCGGTCACTATGGAGGGTGAGAATATGTATGGGCACATAATCATACCATGTAGGATAACTAAGTAGATGGTTATGCTGTTTCATCCCATCTAGCAACAATGCTCTGCACTGTGTGTGTTTATACATTTACATATTTATTCCATCTAGCTACAATGCTCCGCACTGTGTTTTTATATATCTACATATTATTCCATCTAGCTACATTGCTCCGCACTGTGTGTGTTTATATACTTACATATTTATTCCACCTAGCTGCAATGCTCCGTACTGTGGGTGTTTATATATTTACATATTTATTCCATCTAGCTACAATGCTCTGCACTGTGTGTCTGTGTGTGTGTATATATATATTTTATAGTAATATGTACATATATATATTAGCTGCTCTTGCTTGCTTGTTTTTTTTCTTGCCTTCTGATTGTTGCTCTGAGTGTTGCTATCCCTGTGCTGTTGCAATCCTGGAATTTCCCCGTTGTGGGACTAATAAAGGCTTATCTTATCTTATCTTATATGCAAGCATTCTGCACAGGACAAGTGCATATGATTTTTTTTTTTTCAAAATTCTTACTTTTTTCTCTTAATTTTTACTGTTTTCTTAAAATGTTCTCTTGACCTTTTTTCCTGGAAATTTTAACTTTATTCCCAGTGTTTCAACGTTTTTTTCTCAAACTATTTGACTTTTCTCTCAAAAATTGGACTTTTTTCTTACACTACTATTTCAACATTTGTTTCAAAGTTTCAACTCATTGAAATTTCTAATTTTTTCTCACAATACTATTTCCACTTTTTTCTGGAAGTTTTGACTTTTTTCTCGTGATACTATTTTGACCTTTTTAAGGAAATTTTGACATTTTCTCAAAACTAGGGATGGGTGATACCAGCATTTTTCCATTCGATATGATACCATTAATTTACCTGACTTTTTCTTCTATACTGATACCAAAACTTTTTGTCCCTTAAAGGACAATCACATGACTGCAGTTTCATTAACAACTTTATTGCAAGGGCAATATGAAATATGAATAAAACTCATTAACATAAATACTTGAAAGAAATGCCGATAAAATGATAATAAAATAGAACAATGAGTAAAGCCAATAAAAGTGTTTTTTTAATGAAAATAAAAATAATAAAGACTTAAAATTAATTCAAAATTAATTCAATTTCTTGATTTGGTGAAGTCATCCAGGCGGGTCAGTATGTTGTATGAAAGCTCAGTGAAGTCAACTGGATGCAAGTATTTTTTACTTCTGAAATGTTTCTCCATTCATCCAAATTCTATGGTAATAAAAAGCAGCATATATGTATTTTTTTCACACTGGAATTTTTTTTTAAATTTTCTTTTATTATTTATTTTATTTTTACACTATTATTTTACAAGCTTAAATAACACCCATTTTGTTTATTTTTTCAAAATTTTGCTGCTTGGTATCACCATAGATTTTGGATGAATGGTGTAACATTTCAGAAGTAAAACTTCTGCTGCCCGCAAAGAGGCTGAGCTCACCCTTGGCGGGAGCCAGTGAGTGCTTAACTAAGGTTTTGCAGTGAGTCTTTAGCACTAAAATCTGATAGGATGCCATAATCATGTGACACGGCAGACCATCTCTAAAATATGCCTGGGCTGGTTTTTCACCGGTTTTCACACAAAAATTTAATTTATATGTGAAAACTTGATTAAATTAAAAATTAAAAATTTCAATTTAACTTTTTTTTTTAATTTAAGTTTAAGAGGCCACCTAGTACACCCATTTTAAAATATTTGCATTGCCTCCTGTCTACTTTAGAATTGATTTAATAGTCCTTTCACTAGTTTGTAAAGCTCTGAATGGTCTTGCTCCTACCTATTTACAGCGGGGAAAACATATATTGATCACATCAACATTTTTTCTCATTAAACATATTTCTGATGGAGCCATTGGCCTGAGATTTTCACCAGATATCAGTAACAATGCAAGCAATCCATACATACAAAGAAATCAAGGCAAATATGTTCACAAAAAAGTTATATGTAATATAGTGGAATGACATAGGCATCAGTATTGAACACATGAAGAAAAAGCGGTGCAAAAAGTCATAGAAAGCCAAGAAACCAGCTGAATTCCATGAGAATTTAGGAAGCCATCCTCATCTCCTATCAGTGCAAATTAAATTGAGCTGGTTAAGTTCTCACTGTGAATATCAGACTGTCACACCACAAAGAACTCATGATGGGTAGAGGCAAAGAGCTCTATCTAGCCCTTCACAGCCTTATTGTTGCAAAACATAATGATGGCATTGGCTACAGGCACATTTCTATACTGCTGAATGTCCCAGTGAACACTGTTGAAGCTATCATTCAGAAGTGGAAAGAACATCATTTTACCATAAATGGCCACGACCAGGAGCTCATCGCAGG
>CM035836.1:88656455-88755147 GCA_020510985.1 Pholidichthys leucotaenia
AGAGAAAAAGAGCCACTTGACCCAGGAACCCAGTCCTTCGGGAGGACTGCCCACATGATTATGCCACCAGGACCGGAAGGGCAAATGAGGCGGTGGCCTACCCACTGGAAAACTGAGAGGTGAGTGGCCGGGCAGAGGAAGGGAAACCCCTGCGATCACAGGTGGCGAGGAAGACAGGACCACGATGGTGCCCAGCAGGAAGGGGAGGAACACCCACATGGCCTCCCAAAAGGAAAGGATGACCCTGGTGTCCCTAGACTGTCTGGTCGCATCCTTGGTGGTCCCAGCGTGGGACTGAGACCCCATAGAACCCGCGGTGGACCCGGGCTGTGCCATGGCTGCACCTGTGGTGGTCCCAGTCGGGGACAATGTTGCACGCACGGTGGACCCCGACCGAGCCATGGCTGCACCCTCGGTGAAGTCTAGCTGGACCCCTGCTGCACCCGCGGTGGGACCCGGCTGGGCCACTGCTGACCCCAACGCTATCTTGGCCATGGGCCAGCCGACCCATATGAGCACCCAAGTGAGGAGGCGATCAATCACGGGCACCCTGGACTGGTACTGGGTGTCCCCGACAACCACCTCAACCTCAACCTCGGTGACCTCCGGTTGCAAACCTGGATCCACGGACTTGTCCGACGATGGAGGACTCTCTTAGGGCGACTCTGGAAAAGGACTCAGATAAAGAGAAGGAAGGGTTAGAGTCGCCGGCAGTGACAGAGCCCAGCGAAATGAGCTCAGGTGCAGCGTTTGTTTGCAGGTGGCTCTCCTCACCTAAAGCTAGGCAAAAATGCTCTATAATAGAAAAGAGAAAGACAAAAGAGAGCACTTGCCTTAACTCAAGATCTACCGTCGTCCAGGACTCTGGTGATCGGGGCGACATATTCCCAGGTTCGGCCTCCAAAAGGTTCTGCTCGGGTGCTAACTCTGCTGTTGCGGCCTCCACAGCAGGTGTGATGGTCACTGCAGTCTCATCTTCCCCAGTTGCCATGATCCATGCAGGTGACTCCTCCAGCATGGTGGCTGGGACCTGGTTCACCACTGTTTTGGAAGGACCATCCTTCCAGACCTCTGGCTCCTCCTGGTCCTGACCGCTCGGCTCTGGTTCCGGCAGGCAAGCAAAGGAGAGTGTAGAGAGGGCTGGTGAAGAACAGTTTTTAACAGCAGCAGGTGGGGAGAGCTCAGGGGACTTCTTTTCCTGAGCCTCCCTTCCGGGAATCAGGTAAGACATTTCATTATTAATGTGAGTCAAATGAAAATTAACTTGCCTGTTTTCCCGATTTATAATGTTGATTGCAGCTGCTGGATGGATGTCTTCACCTGTCCATCCGGGAAAGGCGGTGCTACGCTCCTTGGTAGAAGATATGAGAGCTGCCCCTCTTGCCACAGGAATGGGAGACCTCAGTGAGGAAAGCAAGCACCCCTCTGCTGCCGGCGAACAAACCGAGGAGGAAGACATCGCAGCCGATATGGAGGGAGATTCTGCAGATGGGACAGCTTGGAATTGATAATCTGCTGCGGGGGAAACAGGACTCGGTGTTGGAGCAGGAGCAGTTAGCATGGCAGAATTCTTCTTCCGGGACTCCGGGTGAAGTCGCCGACACCGACCTGATCGTGGCGATCTTGGAGCGAGTGATGGAGGAGAGGGAATGATGGCCTCTGGCAGAGAAGAGCGTTTCTGTTTGGGATTAGTCCTGAAAGCCCTCCTCGTCAGGTCAGGAAAGACCTGCTCAAGCATGCAGACATCAGACGGCAGCTCAGAGTACTCGGGGTAATCCCAGAGGCCCCGGTGAGACCCCAGGATCAGTATCACTCGGTCGAGGCAAGCCAAACACTCTCCTGACCCGATGGTGACATACGCGTCCTCCAGAAGTTCCCAGATTCACCAGGCTGCCTGCTGCTCCTCCATGCTGGGCTGTCCTACTGCCCATCCACTAAAACCAGTGTGGGAATGGCTAGACCAGGACATCACGCTCCAAACAGATAGGTGGAAAAAAACACACACACAAAAAAAATGAGTAACATACTACTTGCTGCTTGGGAACTTTTGGTGGCAGCTTACTGTCATGTCCACTGCATAATTTCACAGCAAACATATAAATTGGCAACAAGCCCAAAATGCAGTGTAAGTAACGTGTTCATTAACAATGGGAAAATGTACAGAATGCTCAAATAACAGTTACTGTGAATAAGAGTAGACAACCCGGGGACTTCCGGTTATGGTGGCCACGTAGGAAGACATGTTTCACACTGCTCTGCTCCTAAAAATAAAAAGTAGGCTAAAACTCTCTCAGTTGGAACAAAAACCTATCCCAGCGTTTAGGCGCGGATATGGTAAAGACCAAGGCTGGGAAATTAGGCGGAGGAAAAAGTGATTCGTCAAAACAATCCAAGCTAACAGACTTCCACGCTCGTGACGAAGCAGGAACATCTCCAAAGACAATGGCAGAGGGAGCTAGCGGCGGAGCGGTGACTGCTGAGGAGGGCACGAGTGCGGTACTTGCTGCCATCAGCTCCATGAGAGCAGACTTTTCGTCTAAATTTGATGGGATTATAGCAGCGATAGAAGGAATGAGAAAAGAAATAAGTGACTGTATGGAGCGAGTATCGCAGGCGGAGCTCCGAATTTCAAGTGCTGAAGATGACGTCACCAGCCTACAATTAAAGGTGTAAACATTGGAATTAAAAAATAACCGTCTGGAAGATAATGTCCTGGACTTAGAATCCTGGTCGTGATGGAAAAATTTGAGGCTGATGGGCCTCCCGGAGGGAGCGGAGGGACAGGATACATGTTCCTTTTTGGAAAAGTGGATTCCAGAAGCGCTGAACAACGCGGATCTGCAGTCAACGGTCGTCTTAGAGAGCGCTCACCGAATCGGCCCACCGAGAGATAATAAGACACCACCGAGGACGCTGATTATGAAGTTCTTCAACAACAGAGACAAGATGATGGTCACCAACGTGGTGCGAGCTAAAGGAGAAATTAAATACCAGGATCAACAGGTGCGGTTCTACCCAGATTTGGCCACAGGAATTCAACAATTAAGGAAACAGTTTGACCCCGCCCGTAAAGAGCTGCGCAACCTCGGGATCCATCACGGAGTGATTCATCCGGCAAGACTGCTGGTCACATATAAAAGGAGAACCCATATCTTCAAGACCCCTCAAGAGGCGCAGGAGCTTATCAAGCAGATCCAAGAGAGACTGGTGGGAGCTAAGCATGAAGCATGAACAAGATATAAAGGTAGAATATTTAAGCATTTGCACAGGCATCTGATTGATCTGAAGCATATAGCATGTCTACAAAATATAGATTGTATTATATAAAAGAAAAGCTATGATGTACAAAGTTGCTATAAAATTTTGGAGTTATGTTGGAAAAACTACAGAAGAGAGTTAATGTCATGTCATTAAAAAGTAGTAGAGTCAGGGTGATTGAGAGGAGAAAGAGAGAGTGGTTTGACTGATCCTCGCAGGTGTGGAACAGTCACTAGCTATAACGGGAGACAGATTTTTTTTTTTTTTTTTTTGATTTTGGGGGGATTACCACGAATGTGGGGAAAGGGAATTTGTTTTTGAGTAGTTTGTAGGATGAATGTTCAACAATCCATGTTTTTGCTTCTCTGTATGAGCATGTTTATATTGCGAGGTAATCTCAAACTCCTTATTGATCATAGACCAAAGTGTTAATCTTAATTTAACTTCATGGAATTGCAGAGGTCTACAAAATCTAAAAAAACTTAAGCAAGTTATGAATAAAATAAAAGACATAGGTTCAAAAATTGTGTTTTTACAAGAAACTCATCTAATAGAAGAGGATGTAAAAAAGAATTAGGAGAAGATGGCAGGGAAATGTGTTCACCTCATCATTTTCATCCCGAGCCAGGGGAGTTATGACTCTCATACATAAAACAGTCCCATTTCAAGTGAAAAATGTAATTGGAGACAAATGAGGAAGATATCTAATCAGCCAAGGATCTTTGTTATTAGAAAATATAAATCTGGTGAACTTATACGGTCCCATTATAGATGATCAAAATCTCTTTGCTAATTTATTTCTTACTTTATCATCACTTACAGGGCAACATATAATAGCAGGGGATTTTAATTGTACATTGAATCCCAGTATAGATAGATCAACAGGACTGGACTGTACGCACAATGGATGCAGGATGACCATTAATCATTTTATGAAAGAATTGAGATTGCTAGATATATGGAGAGAAATGAAACCACAAGTTAAAGCCTACTCTTGTTATTTTAATACCTACAAGACATTCTCACGTATTGACTATTTTTTGATCTCCACAGAATTAAGGTCCAAGATTCAAAACTGTTTCTATGATAACATAGTGATATCTGATCATGCACCCTGCTGTCTAATATATGTAGATAAGAAATTGACAAAGGATCCAGGTAGGTGGCAATTTCAGCATAAATGGCTTCAGGATGAGGAATTTGTTAAGTACATAGAAAAACAGATTGATGAGTTCTTTGATATCAATACTACACAAACATCAGCATGTATAAAGTGGGAGGCTTTCAAAGCTTTTATTAGGGGGCATATTATTAGTTATACAGGTTCAAAATCTAAGAAGACTCAAGAGGAGAGAGTCCAATTGTAACGTAAAATAAAAATTATTCAAGAAAAAGTGTATGCAGGAAGTAACCCAAAGTTAGAGAACGAATTACTGATTCTGAGAGCTGAATATGACAAAAAATCAGCGAATAGAGCTGCCTCGAGTCTTCTAAGATTGAAGCAAACTTTTTATGAACAAGGTGAAAAATCAGGGAAATTATTGGCATGGCAGATTAAACAATTAGAATTTAAAACACCAATTACCAGTATTATAAGTAACGGACAGGCAGTTGTAGATCCTTTAGAAATTAATAGTGCCTTTAGAGATTATTACGAAAAATTATATGATACAAAAATGAAACTGACTTAACAAAACTAAATGGGTTTTTGGGCGGATTATCTATACCGTGTATTCCAAATGAAAACAGGGGGATACTGGAGTCTAAAATTAGTCAAGAACAAGTTGGGCTAGCCATTGATAATATGAAATCAGGAAAAAGTGCAGGACCAGATGGTCTTCCAGTTGACCTCTATAAAAAAAAAAAATAAAAAAAATTAAGAATAAATTAATAAAACCACTTTTGGAAATGGTTTTAGAAGCATTTCAAAATAGTAATTTACCACCATACATGAATAATGCCTTAATTATACTGTTGCCAAAACCAGGTAAACCCTCTAATAAATGTGAAAACATGAGACCAATAAGCCTATTAAATGCTGACCTTAAGAAAATCTGTAAAATTTTAGCAAGATGACTACAAGAAATATTACCAAATATTATTAACCGAGATCAGAATGGCTTTATAATGGGAAGACAAGGCTTCCATAATGTAAGAAGACTATTTAATATTATTTATTCTAATAAAGAAGCACCGGATACAGCTCTCCTATCACTGGACGCCGAAAAGGCCTTTGATAGGGTCGAATGGCCCTTTCTTTTTGAAGTCCTACAAAGGTTTGGATTTGGAAATAATTTCATAAAATGGGTTCAGATAATATACAATAATGCTACAGCAGAAATCCTAACAAGCAGCAATATCTCAAAATCAATAAAAATCAATAGAGGATGTCGACAAGGCTGTCCACTTTCACTTTTACTGTTTACTATGGCAATTGAACCTTTAGCGATGGCAGTACGTTTACATCCACAAATATATGGAATTAAAGTTGGACCAACAGAACATAAAAGCTCCCTGTATGCCGATGACATAATTTTGTTTATGTCGAATTTTAAAAAAATCAATTCCGACCTTGTTAAATTTAAAAAAGAACTTTGGGGAAATATCAGGATATAAAATAAATAAAACTAAATCTTCAATATTAATGCTAAATGAGACCCAGAGAAATCACCAAGCTTCTGAGGTAAATCAATTCAGTGTTGTAAATCAGTTTAAATATTTAGGAATTCAAATTGTGCCTAAGCTAGAAACAGTCGCCAGTGCCAACTATGAAGCCTTAATGACAGATATTAATGAGTTACTTCAGAGATGGATGTCACTACCAATGTCGATGATCGGGAGAATTAATATACTTAAAAGTAATATCTTACCCAAAATACTTTATTTATTTCAATACATTCCTTTACCACCACCTTCAGATCTATTCTCAAGAATTAAAAAAAAAGTTAGTGGAATTTATATGGAACAATAGGAAGGCTAGATTACGTCTGTCCTTACTATATTTACCATTTGATCGTGGAGGTCTGAAATATCCAAACTTTATTTTGTATTACTGGTCAGCGCAACTGAGGTCTATGACATACTATTTTTCATCAAATGAACTCCCTCACTGGACTGAAATGGAATCATACAATTTACCTTTACCTCCTCCCTTATTCATATACTCAGACTCGGCCAAAAAATTACTGAAACAAGTTAAAAATCCAATTGTAAAGCATATGATCAAAATATTGACATGATTAGGGACCCAGGAGACAGACGCTGACACGAGTAGATAGTAGACAATTATTTATTGATTAAGATAGTGAGTGTTGGGTGAGTGAGTGAGTGAATGAGTGTGTGGCTGTCTGGTCACTGGAGCTGAGCATTTCCTGCGGTGACCTGGCAACCCTGGAACACACAAGCACAGGAGATTACTACTGTCCACAAGAATAGGAAGCTGAAGCTTGTGATGCTTACTTGCAGACACCACAGAGAGAATCCTGCTGGCTCCGAGTGCCTGTGCGGCGTGGTGCTCGTGGTGCTCGACGCTGAGGTGGTGAGGAGGCACTCCAAGGTGGAAGAGCTGGCGTCCTGTCAGCAGGGGAGGTAGGTCCGCCGCCAGGGAGGTCCACCTGTGCACAGGGGAGAAGGCTAGGAGAAGATGAGTGAAAAGGTTTCTTACTTGACGTGGCTTGGCTTGATGACTTGGCTTTGGCTCTGGCTTGAGGTCGTATCCTCGATGCATTTCTAGGCAAAGGCGACAGACGACTCCGTGCAGAGCAGTCTGAGGTTCTGGCTTTTAAAGCCCATTGATTATCACCTGCCGGTGTGTGCGCAGCTGAGGATGATGATGACGGCCCAGCGGCCACCATGACAGTACTCCCCCCTCTAGGGGTGCCTCCAGGCACCTGCCCAATCCTACCTGGATGCGCCCGATGAAAATCGCGGATCAGCTGCTTGTCGAGGATCAACGCTGAGCGAATCCAGGAGCGATGCTCAGGACCAAACCCCTCCTAGTCCACCAAATACTGAATGCCCCGACCCCGCCGGCGGACATCCAAGATGGCAGTCACCCCCCAAGCCGGATGGCCATCGATCATCCTCGGGGGGGCAGGAGCCGCGGGGGGCGGGCACAGAGGGTTGGCGATGTACGGCTTTACCTGGGAGATGTGAAAGGTAGGGCAGATGCGCATGGAAGAGGGGAGAGCAAGGCGCACAGACACAGGGTTGATAACATGAGAAATCACATAAGGGCCGATGAAGCGCTTGGTCAGCTTGCGTTTCTCGGCCGGCACATTGATGTTCCTAGTGGACAATCAAACCTTCTGACCCACCTTATAGTCCGGGGTGGGCCTCCTGTGGCGGTTGGCCACCTGGATGTTACGTTCCATAGTCCTTAAGAGGGCTCTGCGGGTGATGGACCAGATCCGCCGACAATGCCTGGCGTGGACCTGCACTGAAGGGACTGCTACCTCCTTCTCCTCCTCAGGGAACAGTGGTGGATCAAACCCCAGAGACGCCTTGAAAGGGGACATCCCCATAGCAGAGGACACCGTGGTGTTATGGGCGTACTCAATCCAAGGTAGAAACGTGCTCCAAGAAGAGGAGCAGGAGGAGATGACACAGCGGAGCGCAGCCTCCAGCTCCTGATTAGCCCGCTTGCACTGACCGTTGCTCTGCGGGTGGTACCAAGAGGAGAGACTGGCCGTGGTCCCCAGCACCATGCAGAATGCCTTCCAGACTTGGGATACAAAATGTGGTCCTCGATCCAATACGACGTCAGCTGGGATTCCGTGAAGATGGACCACATGCTGAACAAGAAGGTCCGCCGTCTCCCACGCTGAAGGCAGCCCCTGGAGAGGCACAAAGTGAGCTGCCTTGGAAAAACAGTCCACTATTGTCAGAACTGACGTAAAATGACCAGAGGGGGGCAGGCCAGTTACAAAGTCCATGGCCATGTGGGACCAGGGGCGAGAAGGGACAGGCAAAGGGTGAAGAAGACCCGCCGGGGGGGATGATGATGATTTCCCAGTGGCGCACTGGGCGCAGGCCCGGACATAGTTATTGACGTCCTTCCTCAAACCTGGCCACCAAAAGGCTCTCTGGAGAAGATCGGTGGTTCGGCCAACTTCTGGATGGCACGCCAGTTTGGACGCGTGACCCCATTGAATCACCTGGCTCCTGACAGAAAGAGGGATGAACAGACGGCCCGGGGGCCCCCCACCCGGGTCAGGCTCCGTCTCCTGTGCTCTTCTGACCTTGTCCCGGATCTCCCAAGACAGCGCACCCACCACACAAGACGATGGCAGGATGGTCTCCTCCTGATCTTCGGTCGACTGTGCGTCAAACTGCCTCGAGAGGGCGTCAGGCTTGCCATTCTTGCTCCCCGGCCGGTAGGTGATGGTAAAATTGAACTGACCGAAGAAAAGGGACCAGCGGGCCTGGTGTGCGTTCAACTGCTTGACCGTCCGGAGGTACTCAAGTTTACGATGATCTGTCCAGACGACGAACGGCTGGGCAGCCCCCTCCAGCCAGTGCCTCCACTCCTCCAGGGCGAGTTTCACGGCCAGAAACTCCCTGTCTCATATGCAGTAGTTTCTCTCTGCGGGTGTCAGGTGGTGGGAGAAGTACGCACATGATCGGATCCTGCCATCCACCGGAGAACGCTGGGAGAGAACAGCCCCAACTCCTGAATCCGAGGCATCCACCTCCACGAGGCATTGCAGCGCCGGGTCCACCTGGGTCAGTACGCGGGCTGAAGCGAACTCCTCCTTTAATCTCCCGAACGCCATGACAGCCTCCTCACTCCAACGAAAAGTCACCTTAGGGGATGTGAGAGCAGTCAGGGGGCAGGCAATGTTCCCAAAATTTGGCACCAACCGTCGGTAGAAATTGACAAAACCCAGGAACCCCTGTAGCTGTTTCCTGGACGTGAGCGTAGGCCAATCCATCACCCCCTTGACCTTGGCCGGGTCGGGAAGCACTTGATTGCGGCGATAATAAACCCAAGAAAAGAGGTTTTATCAGTGTGGAAGTCACATTTTTCAGCTTTGACGAACAGCTTGTTCTCCAGGAGGAGCTGCAGGACCCATCGCACATGCACCTGGTGGTTCTCCAACATGCGTGAGAAGATGAGGATGTTGTCGAGGTAGATGAACACGAAGGAGTTGAGAAAATCCTGGAGGACTTTGTTTATAAGACGCTGGAAAACGGCCGGAGCGTTGGTTAACCCAAACAGCATCACCAGATACTCGAAGTGGCCGCTTGGGGTCCGGAAAGCCGTCTTCCAGTCGTCGCCCTCCTTGATGCGCACCAGGTGGTAGGCGTTCCGCAGGTCCAACTTCGTAAACCATGACGCCCCCTGGAGAGAGTCAAAGGCCGTGTTCATAAGCGGCAGCGTATATTTGTCCTTTATGGTGATCTCGTTGAGCCCTCGGAAATCGATGCAGGGACGCAGCAAGCCATCCTTCTTTCCCACGAAGAAGAAACCTGCACCCACAGCCGAGGATGAAGGACGAATAATCCCAGAACTAAGGGACTCCTTAATATATGTGTCCGTAGCCTCGCGCTCCGGGGCAGACAGGCTGTATAGACGGCTTGCTGGGAGAGGGGCCCCTGCTCTGAGATTGATCGCACAGTCATAAGGACGGTGAGGGGGAAGGGACAGCGCCCGTGACTTGCTGAACACCGCTCCCAGATCGTGGTAGACTTCTGGTACCATGGACAGGTCCAGGGGTGGCGTCGAAGGAGGAGGCACCGAAACCGAGGCAGCACACGCCACAGATTGGAGGCAGGCACTCAAACAGAAGGAACTCTAAGCAGTAATACTCCCAGCCTGCCAATCAAAGGTGGGGTTGTGAAGCCGAAGCCATGTGTACCCCAGGATTACAGGGGAGGAGGAGATGGGTAATACCAAGAAGCGAATCTCCTCCCGGTGGTTCCCAGAGACTATCACTGACACGGGGACCGTCTGGTGGGAAACAGAGGTCAGTGACGTCTTCGACAACGTGACGAGATTGACAGCAGGGCAAAGAGGTTGACAGCTGAGGCCCATCTGGGTTGCCAGGTCTCTGGAGATGAAGTTTTGCTCAGCTCCAGAGTCAACTAAGGCATGTGTTGTATGTTCCTTATGTTTGTGAAGTAACCTAATGGGGATACGGCAACTAGTGAGGGGCTTTTTCTGTTTCTTGTCCGTGAATCCCCCTACTGTGAGCCATGGACCTCCCCTTTTTAACCAGTTTGGACATTCAGCAACCCCATTAGACCCATTGCCACAATAAAAACAAAGGCCCAGATCCCTGCGGAGCTGTCTCTCTGCCGCTGAAACTCCCGATTGTCCGATGACCATATCCTCCTGCTCCGGAAGTTCCTCTGACGAAGGCAGAGCAAGGAGAGGTGACCTAGCGGAGCGAGGGCGGGGTTTACTCTTTCGTTCGGCTGCTCGCTCCCTTAGCCTACTATCCAAGCTGATGGTGAGGGAAATTAATTCCCCTAACCTGTCTGGTTTGTCCCGTGCCGCTAGCTCATCTTTCAGCTCTGAGCTAAGACTGCAGAGGAAGATACCACAAAGCGCTGGCTCCCCCCACCCAATCTCAGCGGCCAATACCCGGAAGTCTATGGCGTAATTGGCGGCAGATCTACTGCCCTGTTGAAGGCTTAGCAGCCGTTCGGTTAGCACCGTGCCCCAGTCTGTATGATCAAATACCTCCATTAACTCTGCCACAAACTGCTGGTAAGTCAAAAAGGGATAATTAGGTTTAGCCATAACTGTATAACCCCAGTCTAATGCCCTACCCCCCAGCAGGTTGGAGATATACCCAATTTTGCTTTGGTCAGTGGCAAAATCTCCCGGGATGCGGTGAAACACTGATTCGCACTGGAGCAAAAAACCTCGCGCTTCCCCGAGTTTTCCGCTGAAGCGGGCGGGGGTTGGCACGGGAGTGAGACAAGGTAAAGATGGTTATTAACTTGGCTAGTAGGAGAGGCTACGGGGACAGGAGATGCCCCGGCAGTCGGGGGGAACACCTGGCGTCCTCCAGGTGGTCCAGCCAGCTGTTAACCTGAGTTAATTGATTCAAAATAACTGTCTGTTGATGTGAAATCATATCTACTCGGGTGCTAAGAGTGTTTAGACGGTGCGCCAGCGCACTGTCAGCTGGGTCATCTTGACAGAGTCGTACTGACATGATTAGGGACCCAGGAGACAGACGCTGACATGAGTAGATAGTGGACAATTATTTATTGATTAAGATAGTGAGGTTCCAAGGTTGTCATAGCCAGGAGCGGCACTGGGGTTAAGCTCCCAGTGCTCATAAAATGCTCCTTATGGCGTGCGTCTCAAAAGTCCAACTCCTAGCCTGCCCATGTGGTTTAGTCTCTAAGCCCAGCGGAACTGCTTTTACTAATGGGAGAAGGGGCGAGGGCGGATCTCTGGCGCCTTAAAATCAGATGCTTCGGGTAGATGGTGGCTCGTCAACCTGGGAAGGTAGCCCATCTAGGGGAAGGTAAACCCTGATTTCAAACCTCCGCTGCCTTGCGGCACACCCGGTCACGGGAAAGGCTTCGGGAGTCAACCCTGAGGAAAAATCCGGAGTCGGAGCCCCTAAGGCAGTTCTCTGTTGTGCTCAACATCGTTCTGGCAGCTCCTGCGATGGTGCTGGTGCCAAACTATAGCAGCCCTGCTGTTCCTTTGGATTCATCAGTGACGTGGAGAGGGGGGACATGCTGCATGGGTAACATCTTGTCCTCCATATCTTCCTGCCCAGGCTTGAATCCTACCAACGCCCAATGCTGGAAGGTAGAACACCGGTGCACATCGGCCTGTTCAGCCGCAGGCGGTGCTGTTCCAGCAGAGTAGACGTTTAGGATTCTCTTCCATGGTCATCATAGACCAACGGAGGCCGACGAGAAGATAGTGAGTGTTGGGTGAGTGAGTGAGTGAATGAGTGTGTGGCTGTCTGGTCACTGGAGCTGAGCATTTCCTGCGGTGACCTGGCAACCCTGGAACACACAAGCACAGGAGATTACTACTGTCCACAAGAATAGGAAGCTGAAGCTTGTGATGCTTACTTGCAGGCGCCACAGAGAGAATCCTGCTGGCTCCGAGTGCCCGTGCGGCGTGGTGCTCGTGGTGCTCGAAGCTGAGGTGGTGAGGAGACACTCCAAGGTGGAAGAGCTGGCGTCCCGTCAGCAGGGGAGGTAGGTCTGCCGCCAGGGAGGTCCACCTGTGCACAGGGGAGAAGGCTAGGAGAGGATGAGTGAAAAGGTTTCTTACTTGACGTGGTTTGGCTTGATGACTTGGCTTTGGCTCTGGCTTGAGGTTATATCCTCGACGCATTGCTAGGCAAAGGTGACAGACGACTCCGTGCAGAGCAGTCTGAGGTTCTGGCTTTTAAAGCCCGTTGATTATCACCTGCCGGTGTGTGCACAGCTGAGGATGATGATGACGGCCCAGCAGCCGCCATGACAAATATGGTGTGAAACCAAAAAATATTTAAAAGAACCACACTTATTGTCACAATTTAGCCCAATATGGAGTAATCAATATTTTACACCAGGGAGAGCGGATGCTGTATTTAAAGTATGGAATTTAAAAAGGATTCAAAAGATTCAAGACTTATATTTGTCACGTTCATATAACATAATGTCTTTTGAAGAACTGAGGATTAAATTTAATCTTAATAGAACACATTTTTTTAAAATATCTTCAGCTTAGGAATTTTATTCGATCAAATTAAAATAATGCTCTCACCCGACCTACTTATTCATCTTTGGAAAAAATTTTGACGAAAGATAGTAAGAGAAAGGGAATTTTTTCAGAGTTTTATAACTCATTGACACTATCCTCAAGTGAAAACTCACTGAAAAGACTGAATTATTGGAAAGAAGACCTGCAAACTGAAATTTCAGAGGAACAATGGGAATTGGCTTGACCAGAAGCTCAAACCAAATCAATAAATGTACGTCTTAAATTGAATCGGTGAATTCAAAAAGGGCCCAAGTCCCCATTGAAAAAGTGTGGACTTGGGCCCTTTTTGAATTCACCGATTCAACTGATACATTTTAAATGGTTAATGCGGATGTATGTTACACCGGTGGAGTTAAATAGATATAACAAAAATATACCAGATACATGCACAAAATGTATGGAAAGTAAAGGAACCCTATTTCATTACCTCCGCCAAGAGGAGGAGGTTATGTGATCATCAGCGTTGGTTTGTCTGTTTGTTTGTCTGTTTGTTAGCAAGATAACTCAAAAAGTTATGGACGGATTTTCATGAAATTTTCACAGATTGTCAGAAATGTGGTATCCTACAGATGATTAGATTTTGGTGGTGATCCGGATCACTGTCTAGAACCAGGAATTTTTAAAAGGATTCTTTTTTTTTTCTCAAAAAGTTATGGACAGATTTTCATGAAATTTTCACAGATTGTCAGAAATGTGGTATCCTACAGATGATTAGATTTTGGTGGTGATCCGGATCACTGTCTAGAACCAGGAATTTTTAAAAGGATTCTTTTTTTTCTCTCAAAAAGTTATGGACAGATTTTCATGAAATTTTCACAGATTGTCAGAAATGTGGTATCCTAGAGATGATTAGATTTTGGTGGTGATCCGGATCACCGTCTCGATCCAGGAATTTTTTAAAGGATTCTTTTTTTTTTTTTTCAGGTTCTATTGCACAGCCGTAGTGACTGCGCAAAAACCAGCTCTGCCGGGGAAGCTTCCAGATCCTCTTTTGGCACGGAGCGCAACCCCAATTTAAAACCCACGGCAGCCTGTCTACCCAATTTGCATCTATCAATGAAGCCCAGAGTGCTGCTTTCAGTGATCTATGAAAACGCTCGCATAACCCATTGGCCTGTGGGTTGTATGCGGTTGTGCGGTGAATTGTAACACCCAGCCAATTTTAGCAAACACGGGCGTATTGCCATTTCTGTACGCCAAAAAGAAAAAAAAAATATAAGGGAAAAAAAATTATTGACAGTGTGGAGGAACACCTCGTGTGTGACCCCCACAGCGTACAGGCCTGACGGAGCGCTCAGCGTGAGCAATTATCTGAACAATGAGAGGTATGGACTGATCATTATGCAGATGCGCCTCCCTCCCTCTTTCGGCCAGTAATCCTGATATGTGTGAGTCTAATGCAAATGTCCATGCTTTCCTGCTGTATACTGTGATGCTAATGTGCCATGCATGCATTGTCTGAGCTGGGTATATAAGTTGACTGCATATCTCTTGCTCTCTCTTTTTGATCACTCGCATTGTTTGTTGCTGACTTTGAGACACATGGCTCGCTCCAGCACGCTGCCACACTGCTGAGCGAGCCTCGTGGAGGATAAATAAAGCACCCTTTTAAACTTCAGTTCGCCGTGTAATTTAGGATTAATATTTATGGTGTTAAACACTATATGGGGGGAACAACTGTGGCGCTTGGCGGAGGTCTGCGCTCTCCTAGTGCTTTTCTAGTTGTTTATGGGAATGTAGAAAAATTAGAATGTTTTCGGAAGAGGTGAGGGTAACAATTGAAAAAATAATTTCAAAACAATTCACATTGAACCCTAAACTGTTTTTGTTGGGTCTGTATCCAGAAAAGCAAAAGATGAGATAAGATAAGATAAGATAAGATAAGATAAGATAAGATAAGCCTTTATTAGTCCCACAATGGGGAAATTCCAGGATTGCAACAGCACAGGGACAGCAACAATCAGAAGGCAAGAAAAAGCAAGAGCAGCTAGTATACATATGTACATATTAATATATATATATATATATATATATATATATATATATATATATATATATATATATATATATATATATATATATACAGTATATATAGTATATATATTAGTGCTGTCAAAATATCGCGTTATTATCGCGTTAACTCAAGCGCCTTTTTAATGGTGAGATTTTTTTTAACGCGAGATTAATGCTGTGACCGTAGTTTTTCATAAGCACAGTGTACTGGCTGTAATACCACGCACGTACACATGGTGGCGGAACGAAGGATACGATTTCAAATATCAAACAAAGAAGAACCCAACGACTAAAGCGCGCGGCACTGGCGGCACTAGTCAGCCACAGTAATGGACGCACCAGGGACACTTCTGAACGGAAAGTTTACATTTAAAATAGGAAAGGATGGTTCGATCGATACACACAACCAGAAAGAAGAAGCGCTCACGCAGGAGGTAGCAACAAGATGGAATAGTACCCTTGAAATGATAAAGCGTGTCAACCGGAATATTGAACCTCTGAGAGCTGCCCTGGCCCTACACTCAACCAAAGTCACCATGCCAACAGCAACGGAGCTGGAGAAAACAAAGAAGCTCGAAGCTGCGTTGGAGCATTGCAGGTAGGCCTAATTATGTCTTGTAGCCTATATCTGATTCTTTAACAATTAAAGTAGATCTGTGTCAAGACAGAAACATTAGCACCTGTCTCACCCAACGTAAAATACCACCCTGTGGCATGTTTTAGATGGGCCATCTCTATGTGTAGACTGTTTATTTGCTTCATTTTACTCAAAGTGTAGCTCGTGATTATCTGTATATTTTTTCTGTATTTTGACATAATCAGTGACTGTTTCAATAGTTATGATTCCCTGTGTAACTTAACAACAGAGAAGGCCAGGAAGCGCCCAAGAGGCTAGGTTTTCAGCACTTTCTGCCCTAAAAACGCATTTGGTGGACACAGGCCCTAATGTCTGTCTGTCGGTATCACCTCTCTCCCTTCAACTGTGTGTGTTTGTCCCGCACAGCACTGTAAATGGGTAATGTGTGTGTGAAACTGTCCACAGGAATGGTGGTCCACACATAAAGCGTCACACAGTGAGATGGCCTCCCTTGCATGCAAATACTTAGCAACGCCTGCCACGTCAGTACCATGTGAACGATTGTTTTCACTGTCTGGACATGTCGTTCAGAAAAAACGATCTTCCCTGTTGTCTGAAAATGTCAATAGGCTTGTCTGTTTGAGCAACTGGCTCAAAGACAGAAAGTAGGCCTTTAGGTTGACTCACCTGTTACGTGCTAGCAGTTACATTATGTTCATGTTCAAGAGGCTGTGTTGGTAAGTTTAAAACTGCAGCAGTTGGGCTACTATACAGTCATTAGACTGTACTACTCCTCTCAGGGGACACTCTCCTCTTGTTTTCATTTTGTATTTAAGGGGCTGCTTTTGTGCCTATATATTTTTTATTTGTATGTATCTTTTTTATCGCAGATATCAGTGGCAGGATTACTAAACTAATGAAAAGGAAAAAAAGAAAACATTTTTTTATTTTCAGAGTAATATGTCCTGTTTTGTTTTCTCGGTCTAATACGGAAGATATGGATGCTTTGCAATGATAATAATAATAAAAAACATTTGTACAAAGCAAGCCCACTCACTTTTTGTGCTGTTAAGAGAATTACAATGGTTTTTCATGAGACAAAAATACGCAACTAAAATGTGATTAATCATGAGTTAACTATGAGATCGTGTGATTAATTATGATTAACTATTTTAATCGCTGGACAGCACTAATATACGTATATATATATATATATATATATATAGTGGGGTAAAAAAGTATTTAGTCAGCCACCAATTGTGCAAGTTCTCCCACTTAAAAGATGAAAGAGGTCTCCAATTTTCATCATAGGTATACCTCAATTATGAGAGACAAAATGAGAAAAAAAAATCCAGAAAATCGTATTGTCTGATTTTTAAAGAATTTATTTGCAAATTATGGAGGAAAATAAGTATTTGATCAAAAACAAAAGTTCATCTCAATACTTTGTTATATACCCTTTGTTGGCAATGACAGAGGTCAAAAGTTTTCTGTATGTATTCACAAGGTTTTCACACACTGTTGCTGGTATTTTGGCCCATTCCTCCATGCAGATCTCCTCTAGAGCAGTAATGTTTTGGGGCTGTCACTGGGCAACACAGACTTTCAACTCCCTCCAAAGATTTTCTATGCGGTTGAGATCTGGAGACTGGCTAGGTCACTCCAGGACCTTGAAATGCTTCTTACAAAGCCACTCCTTCGTTGCCCGGGCGGTGTGTTTGGGATCATTGTTGTGCTGAAAGACCCAGCCACATTTCATCTTCAATGCCCTTGCTGATGGAAGGAGGTTTTCATTCAAAATCTCACGATACATGGCCCCATTCATTCTTTCCTTGACACTGATCAGTTGTCCTGGTCCTTTTGCAGAAAAACAGCCCCAAAGTATGATGTTTCCACCCCCATGCTTCATAGTAGGTATGGTGTTCTTTGGATGCAACTCAGCATTCTTTCTCCTCCAAACACGACAAGTTGAGTTTTTACCAAAAAGTTCTATTTTGGTTTCATCTGACCATATGACATTCTCCCAATCCTCTTCTGGATCATCCAAATGCTCTCTAGCAAACTTCAGATGGGCCTGGACATGTACTGGCTTAAGCAGGGGGACACGTCTGGTACTGCAGGATTTGAGTCCCTGGTGGCGTAGTGTGTTACTGATGGTAGCCTTTGTTACTTTGGTCCCAGCTCTCTGCAGGTCATTCACTAGGTCCCCCCGTGAGGTTCTGGGATTTTTGCTCACCATTCTCGTGATCATTTTGACCCCACGGGGTGAGATCTTGCGTGAAGCCCCAGATCGAGGGAGCTTATCAGTGGTCTTGTATGTCTTCCATTTTCTAATAATTGCTCCCACAGTTGATTTCTTCACACCAAGCTGCTTACCTATTGCAGATTCAGTCTTCCCAGCCTGGTGCAGGTCTACAATTTTGTTTCTGGTGTCCTTTGACAGCTCTTTGGTCTTGGCCATAGTGGAGTTTGGAGTCTGACTGTTTGAGGTTGTGGACAGGTGTCTTTTATACTGATAACGAGTTCAAACAGGTGCCATTAATACAAGTAACGAGTGGAGGACAAAGGAGCCTCTTAAAGAAGAAGTTACAGGTCTGTGAGAGCCAGAAATCTTGCTTGTTTGTAGGTGACCAATTACTTATTTTCCACCATAATTTGCAAAAAAATCTTTAAAAATCCTTCAATGTGATTTTCTGGATTTTTTTTTCTCATTTTGTCTCTCATAGTTGAGGTATACCTATGATGAAAATTGGAGACTTCTCTCATCTTTTAAGTGGGAGATCTTGCACACTTGGTGGCTGACTAAGTACTTTTTTACCCCACTGTGTGTATATATATATATATATATACGTATATATATATATATATATATATATATATATATATATATATATATATATATATATATATATATATATATATATATATATATATATATACTATATATATATATACACACTACCGTTCAAAAGTTTGGGGTCACTTAGAAATGTCCTTATTTTTGAAAGAAAAGCACTGTTTTTTTCAATGAAGAAAACTTTAAACTAATCAGAAATACACTCTAATATCTAATATACATTGCTAATGTGGTGAATGACTATTCTAGCTGCAAATGTCTGGTTTTTGGTGCAATATCTACATAGGTGTATAGAGGCCCATTTCCAGCAACTATCACTCCAGTGTTCTAATGGTACAATGTGTTTGCTCATTGCGTCAGAAGGCTAATGGATGATTAGAAAACCCTTGTGCAATCATGTTAGCACAGCTGAAAACAGTTTAGCTGGTTAGAGAAGCTATAAAACTGACCATCCTTTGAGCAGGTTGAGTATCTGGAAAAAATTATTATTTCAAATACAAATCATTATTTCTAACCTCATCAATGCCTTGACTATATTTTCTATTCATTTTACAACTCATGGTGGTAAATAAGTGTGACTTTTCATGGAAAACACAAAATAATTGTCTGGGTGACCCTAAACTTTTGAACGGTAGGGTATATATACCCTACGTATATACGGGTGTATATACGTATATACATATGAGCCTTTATGTTCTTTTTGCTCAGCAGTGGTTTTTGTCTTGGAACTTTGCCATGCTGTCCATTTTTGCAGTCCCTTTCTTTTGATGGAGTCATGAGCACTGACCTTAACTGAGGCAAGTGAGGCCTGCAGTTCTTTGGATGTTGTTGTGACATTTTTAGGGCCTGAGCCATTGACAACGTCAGTCGGCAAAAGCACTATTGTAATTGCTCAGCTCGAAGAAATTCTTCCGCCTAAAGGAATGAATTTTTCACCCTCTGAACGTTAATCAAAACGCAATTTTTTTTGCAGACCCCTCAGACCCGGCGAAAAATTTGATAAACTGGAAAACATATGTGCTCCTCCACCCCTAATTTTTGTGGGTGGGGCCAAATGTACAAGGTCTATGGAGACTGGAGACCATAAACTTTGCCGTACAGACATAAAATTTGGGTGAGGTGTGCATCACCTCAAGACATGCAAAAAATATAATTGTGGCCCATACCCACCACCAACAGGAAGGCCGCCATCTTGCCTCAAAGTCGCCCAACCTCCAATTCGGAAAAAAGTCACACCTCGCATTTGAACGAACTAGTCCTAGGGACCTGCTCCGATTGAGCTCATTTTTACATGGCGGCATCTATAGGCGTTGGCCATTAAAAACTATATAAATTAAGTCAAAATCTCAAAAGGTGTGGCCAGTGCGCCATGGCAAATTTTGACTCCTCCCCTGACAGCTTCAAACAACTGTCAGTCGGGCAAAAATTGTCCGATGTCCCCCAAACTTTCCATGATGGAAAATAGTCCCACCCCAAACGTGTCAAAATTAAAATACCTGACAAAAGATATAGCGCCACATAGTGGGTAATGAAAGAATTGCTGAAAACTGTTTTATTTATTACTCAGGCGTCACTTGCCAGACTGATGTGAAATTTTCTGAGATTAATCACACCACAGGGATGATTATAACTGCACATGAAGGTTGAGGTGACTGTAATATATAGTCCTATATAGGTGGACAACACATAACTGATAGGTAAATGTTGCCATGGCAACATGGCGTACGCTGACTCTTCACCATGGAATATCAAAAACTTGCAAATTGGACAAACTTCATCTGATTTCCACCAAATTTTCGACAATGGATATGACTCCCGCCCTGAACACGTCTATGTAAAAATAATAAACAAAAGTTATAGCACCACCTTGTGGTTAGAGCAACAGTCACTTGTAAATTTTTTTTTTTTTTTTTTTTTTTTTTTTTTAGTTACTTATTTGTACCCGTAGGTAGATTTGGTTTGCAGTCTGGTGACAAGCCACCGGCTGCCGGTCGCTGCGTGCACGAACGCCCTAAACCTACATGTTTTTGGTATGTGGGAGGAAACCAGAGAAATCCCGGAGTAAACCCACGCAACATGGGGAGAACATGCAAACTCCACACAGATCACTGTTGGTCAGGGGCTAGGATCGAACCCATGATCTCATGATCCCCACGATCCCCCGGCCGAGGGTAAACTGTGCTGCCACAGTGCTAAACCACTGCGCCACCGTGCAGCCCATTTTTTGGGCATCGGACAAACTTTGTAAGATTTTCACATAATTTTGCACATTCGATACTAGTCCCACTGCAAACACATGTATATAAAAATAATAAACACAAGTTATAGAGCCCCGGGTGGTTAAAGGAAGAATTGCTGAAAACTCTTTTATTTATTACTCACGTGCTGCTGGCCAGAATGACGTGAAATTTTCTGAGATTCAACAGACCAAAGGGATAATCATAACTGCAAATCAACTTTAGCATGACATCACACATGTTACCAAGGACACACCCTCCTCGCCATTCAATCCGTGAGCTTATGGGAAGGGGTGGGAAGGTCCCAGAGTCATGAAATTTGCCATGGATCATGAATTTGCCACGGCACGATGCCATGGCGCGATGGCGAAGTTTGACTCCTCCCCTTATAAAATCAAGCAGTTGTAATGCTGGCAAAACTTATCCGATCTGCACCAAAGTTTCCATGATGGAAAATATTCCCGCCTGGAATGCATGATAGATAGATAGATAGATAGATAGATAGATAGATAGATAGATAGATAGATAGATAGATAGATAGATAGATAGATAGTTACACAGTTTTAAGGAATGCCTATCATGCCGTCCCCCGTGCAGCTTTGGGTTTTTCTGACCACTGTCTGCTCCATCTTATTCCAACATACAGACAGAAACTAAAAACTTCCAAGCCTGTTGTAAGGACTGTGAAGAAATGGACTGAGGAATCAAAGCTGAAGTTACAAGCCTGCTTTGACTGTACAGATTGGAGTGTTTTTGAAGCTGCAGCCATTAACCTAAATGAACTCACTGACACTGTGACGTCATACATCTGTTTCTGCGAGGACATGTGTGTGCAGACCAAGACCTTCTGCACATACAACAATAAACCCTGGTTCATTCCTAAACTGAAGCAGCTACGTCAGACCAAGGAGGAGGCCTACGGGACTGGTGACTGGACTCTGTACAAGCGGGCCAGAAACATGCTGACGAAGGAGATCAGGCTTGCTAAGAGGAGCTACAGTGTGAAGTTACAAAAAAACTTCTCAGCTAACAACTCTGCTTCTGTCTGGAGAGGCCTACGGAATATCACCAACTACAGGAGACCATCCCCCCACCCTGCGGAAAACCTCCAGCTGGCTAATGACCTAAACAGCTTTTACTGCAGGTTTGAAAAGAACCTACAGTTCTCACCTCCCACCCACACAAAAGGATTATCTGCCGCCCCAGGAACTCCATCCCTCCTCAACTCTGACCTCCCACCAGCACTAATGATCTGTGAAGAGGAGGTGCGCCGGGTCTTTCAGAGACAAAAGATCAAGAAGGCTGCAGGACCTGATGGTGTGTCTCCATCCTGCCCGAGAGTCTGCTCCAACGAGTTGGCCCCCATCTTCACCCGGATCTTTAACAGATCACTGGAGCTGCGTGAAGTGCCTTCCTGCTTCAAACGCTCCATCATCATTCCAGTTCCCAAGAAACCCTCTATTACAGGATTAAACGACTACAGACCTGTTGCCCTGACCTCTGTGGTCATGAAATCCTTGGAGAGATTGGTGCTGAACCACCTGAAGGTCATCACAGGCCCCCTGATGGACCCACTGCAGTTTGCCTACCGGTCAAACAGGTCAGTGGATGATGCAGTGAATATGGGACTACATTACATCCTGCAACACCTCGACTCCCCAGGGACGTACGCCAGGATCCTGTTTGTCGACTTCAGCTCAGCGTTCAACACCATCATCCCAGGCATTCTTCATCAGAAACTCCTCCAGCTCAAGGTGCCCCCCTCCACCTGCCAGTGGATCTCCAGCTTTCTGACTGACAGGTGGCAACAGGTGAAGCTAGGGAGATTTACATCCAGCTCCCGAAAAATTAGTACTGGCGCCCCCCAAGGATGTGTCCTTTCCCCACTGCTCTTCTCCCTCTACTCCAACGACTGCACCTCAGAGGACCCTTCGGTGAAGCTCCTGAAGTTTGCAGACGACACCACAGTCATCGGTTTGATCCGGGATTATGATGAGTCTGCGTACAGGCGGGAGGTGGAGCAGCTGATCCTCTGGTGCAGCCAGAACCATCTTGAACTTAACCCAGCCAAAACGGTGGAGATGACTGTGGATTTCAGGCGACACCCCCCTTCATTCCCCCCACTCACCATCCTCAACAGCACAGTGTCCACTGTGGACTCCTTCAAGTTTCTGGGTACCACAATCTCCCGGAACCTGAAGTGGTCCTCCCATATAGACACTGTCCGGAAAAAGGCCCAGCAGAGGTTGTTTTTTCTGCGTCAGCTCAAGAAGTTTGATTTGCCTCAGGAGCTGCTGGTTGTCTTCTACACCGCCATCATCCAATCTGTCCTCTGCTTTTCCATCACTGTCTGGTTTGGATCTGCCACTAAACAGGACAAGACCAGACTGCAGCGGATCATTAAGTCTGCGGAGAGGATCATTGGTACCGACCTACCCTCCATTGAGAACTTATATCGGTCCATAACCAGGAAACGGGCGGGAAACTTCTGTGCTGACCCATCACACCCCGGCCACAAACTGTTTGAACTTCTATCTTCTGGTCGTCGTTACAGATCACTGAAGGTCAAAACCACCCGTCACAGGAACAGTTTCTTTCCTCAAGCCATCACTCTGATGAACTCCTAACATTCATCTAGTCCTACCTGTTTGCTGTACTCATGACTTTTCATCCATTATTACATTGCACATAACTCTCACACTGCTTTTTACTTCATTCACATTATATCACTGAATCTGAGTCCACATTGAAATACTGTGTGATTGTATATTTTTTCATATATTTCTGCAAAGTGTGGTTAGTCCGAGTAAATAACTGCATATATTCCTGTATATATTTGCATCCTTTTATAGAAACGTGGACAGACTGTAATTTACTGTACATACTCTGTTTGTCATTGAATCCTTATTTAAATCCTCCACCTGAACAACGAGAGCAAGTTTTTAGCCAAAGTCAAATTCCTTGTATGTGTTGTGCATACTTGGCCAATAAAGCTGATTCTGATTCTGATTCTGATTCTGATAGATAGATAGATAGATAGATAGATAGATAGATAGATAGATAGATAGATAGATAGATAGATAGATAGATAGATAGATTAGTGCTGTCAAAATATTGCGTTATTATCGCGTTAACTCAAGCGCCTTTTTAATGGCGAGATTTTTTTTAACGCGAGATTAATGCTGTGACCGTAGTTTTTCATAAGCACAGTGTACTGGCTGTAATACCACGCACGCACACATGGTGGTGGAACGAAGGATACGATTTCAAATATCAAACAAAGAAGAACCCAACGACTAAAGCGCGCGGCACTGGCGGCACTAGTCAGCCACAGCAATGGACGCACCAGGGACACTTCTGAACGGAAAGTTTACATTTAAAATAGGAAAGGATGGTTCGATCGATAAAACTAAAATTATTTGCACTTATTGTCGATGTGAACTTAGCTACCATCGAAGCACATCCAGTTTAAAATACCATTTGATGGCCAAACACACCAGTGATGTAGCTTCGCCTCCTCCACGTCAGAACCAAACAAGTTTGGATGGCTTCCGACAGCGGCCCATGGATGCTGCTACTAAAATGAAGCTAACAGCTGCCATAGCTAAGTGGGTGGCTACGGCATGCAGGCCCGTTAGTATTGTGGAGGATGAAGGTCTGGCCGAGATAATTCGCATCGCATCCAATGACTGGACCTACGAAACTCCTTCCAGAGCTACTATCACACGCCGGATAGAAACGTTGTTTGAAACGGAGAAGTCCCAGTTACAACAGGCATTGGGGCAGACAGAAATAGTTGCGCTAACGGGAGATTACTGGACGTCACTTGGCAATGACAACTACCTCGGGGTCACAGCACATTATTTCACCCCACAGTGGAAACTTCAGTCCCATGCTTTGACTGTTATGAAGACAGAAGAGAGGCACTTCGCTGATAATGTTGCAGAGCACTTCATGAATGTAGCCAGAGAGTGGGGCATCGAAAAGAAAGTTGTTTCACTGACCACGGATAGTGCACGCAATATGATGGCTGCAGCCAGAGAGCTCCCCTTTGAACACCTGCCGTGCATCGCACACAGCGTGCACCGAGCAGTCACGGTTTCTCTGCACAATAGCCCATTCGACAGCGCATTGGCAAAATGCAGAAAACTTGTGGGACACTTTAAACACAGCCCAACGAATGCCCTGGAACTCGAGTGGCAGCAAATCGCACACAACCAGAAAGAAGAAGCGCTCACGCAGGAGGTAGCAACAAGATGGAATAGTACCCTTGAAATGATAAAGCGTGTCAACCGGAATATTGAACCTCTGAGAGCTGCCCTGGCCCTACACTCAACCAAAGTCACCATGCCAACAGCAACGGAGCTGGAGAAAACAAAGAAGCTCGAAGCTGTGTTGGAGCATTGCAGGTAGGCCTAATTATGTCTTGTAGCCTATATCTGATTCTTTAACAATTAAAGTAGATCTGTGTCAAGACAGAAACATTAGCACCTGTCTCACCCAACGTAAAATACCACCCTGTGGCATGTTTTAGATGAGCCATCTCTATGTGTAGACTGTTTATTTGCTTCATTTTACTCAAAGTGTAGCTCGTGATTATCTGTATATTTTTTCTGTATTTTGACATAATCAGTGACTGTTTCAATAGCTATGATTCCCTGTGTAACTTAACAACAGAGAAGGCCAGGAAGCGCCCAAGAGGCTAGGTTTTCAGCACTTTCCGCCCTAAAAACGCATTTGGTGGACACAGGCCCTAATGTCTGTCTGTCGGTATCACCTCTCTCCCTTCAACTGTGTGTTTGTCCCACACAGCACTGTAACTGGGTAATGTGTGTGTGTGTGTGTGCGCGCAGGAACACATGTGATTCCTCATATCCCCTCCCATCACTGTAACTGTAGGTTATCTATCAGGTGTCCGTATGTGTGTGACAGAGTTTTGTGAAAGAGCTTTTGTATATTGTTGCAGATATGTGACAGATCTTCTGGGTGGAGAGAAGTTTGTTTCTTGCTCTGTGGTGATGCCAGCATTATGCCACCTGTCCCGAGTAATGGAAGTCACTGAGGACGACCCAGCGTACTTGATCAAGTTCAAGGAAACCTTTTCAGCGGATATGGAAGGTCGCAAAGAGAAGTTGAACATCGCATGGCTCAGGGTTGCTACAGCACTCGACCCAAGGTAAGATATTCATTCTACATTCTTCTCAGTATTTTGTTTGTCTTAAGCACCACTTTGTTTTGTGGGTTGGTTCTCTTCAATATCCATTTTTTTCTTCTGAATCTGGAATAGAGATTAGGTCAATGTTTTGTTTTACTAGTGCCTTTGCTTGTATGGCAATAACGTTGATATTTTTTATTATTTCATTTCAAGGTTTAAGGACCTCAAGTGTCTGAGCAAACCTGACCGGGTTGTCGTGTGGGATTCCATCCGTGCCTTACTCCAGCAGCAGGAGAAGGGGAGACCAGCAGCACTGGATGACCAAAGCATGCCTGAGCCAGAGAAGAAGAAGCCAGCTCTCATGTTTGCACAAGAATCTTCCTCAGATGAAGAGGAGGACACCGTGGAACGCTGCATTGAACGCTACAAGGCAGAACCTATGATTGACATTGAAGACTCTCCACAGGAATGGTGGTCCACACATAAAGCGTCACACAGTGAGATGGCCTCCCTTGCATGCAAATACTTAGCAACGCCTGCCACGTCAGTACCATGTGAACGATTGTTTTCACTGTCTGGACATGTCGTTCAGAAAAAACGATCTTCCCTGTTGTCTGAAAATGTCAATAGGCTTGTCTGTTTGAGCAACTGGCTCAAAGACAGAAAGTAGGCCTTTAGGTTGACTCACCTGTTACGTGCTAGCAGTTACATTATGTTCATGTTCAAGAGGCTGTGTTGGTAAGTTTAAAACTGCAGCAGTTGGGCTACTATACAGTCATTAGACTGTACTACTCCTCTCAGGGGACACTCTCCTCTTGTTTTCATTTTGTATTTAAGGGGCTGCTTTTGTGCCTATATATTTTTTATTTGTATGTATCTTTTTTTATCGCAGATATCAGTGGCAGGGTTACTAAACTAATGAAAAGGAAAAAAAGAAAACATTTTTTTATTTTCAGAGTAATATGTCCTGTTTTGTTTTCTCGGTCTAATACGGAAGATATGGATGCTTTGCAATGATAATAATAATAAAAAACATTTGTACAAAGCAAGCCCACTCACTTTTTGTGCTGTTAAGAGAATTACAATGGTTTTTCATGAGACAAAAATACGCAACTAAAATGTGATTAATCATGAGTTAACTATGAGATCGTGTGATTAATTATGATTAAATATTTTAATCGCTGGACAGCACTAAGATAGATAGTTTATTTCGAACACAAAATATAACAAATACAAGCAAATGGCAAATGCAATAAAGTAACAGTATACACTGTTCGAAAGGGAGAAGGAAGAAGTGAACACTTATTAATTTCATCTCCTCTTTTCCATAGATACACCCATGTGAATTTTATACAAATTACCACCTTTAAGACCCCAAGTAAACAATTTACTGTATTTTTTACAAATCAAGATTAACACCCATCCATTCTAACATACAATGATGTCCATACATCAAAACCAGCCTCAAACAACACAGATATACACAATGCTGTCCCACCCACCATTCCATAGTGTCCCATAATATCCTAGAGTGAACATAATGGATCGTGCATATAACTACTACCCTTCTAACATATACCCTTTCAGCAAATGGTGTTTATACCTCTTTTTGAATTGATTTCTGTTTGTACATAGTTTCAGTTCCAGCTCCAGACTGTTCCACAAATCCACCCCACAGACAGATATGCACATACTTTTCTTGGGTTTTGTAAAGTTTAAGTCTCCCCTCAAATTATGATCATTGTCTCTTTTTTTAAATATTTTTTGTATATTAGTTGGTAGTTGATTATTAATTGCCCTGTACATTACTTGTGCTGTCTTAAATTTAACTAAATCGATGAACTTTATGACATGTGACTTTAAGAACAACGCATTGGTATGGTCTCTATATCCTGCATTGTTTATTATCCTTATAGCTCTTTTTTGTAATGTGCATATTGACTGTAGGTTGGTCTTGTAGGTGTTTCCCCAGACTTCTACACAGTAGTTAAGATAAGGTAAAAACAGTGAATTGTACAATAAGACCAATGATTTATAGTCCAAGAAGTGTCTTGTCTTCCCCAGTATGTCTATACATTTTGCTAATTTGGCCCGGATGTGACTGATGTGAGGTTTCCAGCAGACTTTATTGTCTAACGTCACCCCCAGAAACTTATTTTCCTGTACTGTTTCTATTCTGGTATCATCTATCGTTACCATTATTTCATGATTTATTTTATAATTTCCAAACAACATAATCTTTGTTTTTTTTTAGATTTAGAGATAATTTATTTTTGTTGAACCACTGCGTTAATTTTTCCATTTCAGTTGTGACCACCTCTAAAACCTGTTGCAAATTCTCACCAGTGCAAAGGATATTTGTGTCATCCGCAAACAAAATAAATTTCAGAATTTTTGATACTTGGCATATGTCATTTATATACAAAATAAAGAGTTTGGGTCCCAAAACTGACCCCTGGGGCACACCACAAGTGATGTCCATGAAGGGTGATTTGTGCTCTCCAATTTGTACAAATTGTTGTCTGTTACTTAAATAACTTTCCACCCAACTCAGTCCAACCCCTCTTATCCCATACCTTTCCAGTTTCCTTAGTAGTATTCTGTGGTCAATGATGTCAAAAGCTTTCTTTAGATCTATAAATACTCCTACAGCAACCTTTTTTTTTTTATCTATACAACTAGTAATTTCTTCTATAAGTTCGATCAGTGCCAAAGATGTAGATTTATCTGCTCTAAAACCATACTGGCTATCTGTAAGGAGGTTGTGTTTTTCAATAAACTCATCCAGTCTCTTAGTTAAGATTTTTTCAAGTATTTTGGAGAATTGTGAGAGTAAAGAGACTGGCCTGTAATTTGTGAAGTGATGACTGTCTCCTGTTTTGTATAGAGGTATTACTTTTGCTATTTTCATTTTGTCTGGAAATGTACCAGTTTGAAATGACAGGTTACAGATGTGGGTGAGTGGCTTAACAATTCCCTCAATTACTTTTTTCACTATTGTCATGTCAATTTCATTCCAGTCCGTTGATTTTTTGTTCTTAAATTTACTCACAGTCTCGATAATTTCCTTTTCAATAACTGCACCCTAAAAGATTGTGTTTGGATTTCTATCTTCTATTTCATTCACAGAACCACTGTAGTTTGTTTCTAGTGTCACTATTGATTTTGCTAATTCAGGACCAACGTTTACAAAAAATTTATTGAAACCACTGACCACATCTTCCATATTATTTATCAAATTGCCTTTTTCGATAAAATATTCTGGATAATTTGCATTCTTAGGACAATTACTAATAATCCCATTGAGTACTTGCCATATTACTTTTATGTTATTTTTGTTATCCTCTAGTATTCTGTTGTAATATTCTTTCTTACAGGTCCTCATTATAATAGTAAGCTTATTTTTGTATCTTTTATATTTGATCTCAGCTTCCACCATTCTGCATTTAATGAATTGTTTATATAATGTATTCTTCTTTTTACATGCATTTATTAACCCCTTGGTGACCCAAGGAATATTTTTTTTTGTTGTTGTCTGTCACTGTATTGTTTTATAGGACAGTATTTATTGTACAATGATTGAAATATTTGTAAAAATTTATCATATGCTCTATTTATGTCATTTTCATCATAAACTATCTTCCAATCTTGAATTCATAATTCCTTTGTCAGTAAATGCATTGATACTTCGGTTCTTATTCTTTTATATTTAATATTTCTGGTATACTTTTTCTTCCTATAATCACATTGATAGACAACAAAAATCGGCAGGTGGTCACTGATATCATTCAATAAAAGCCCACTCCTGATATTATTTTCCATAATGTTTGTGAATATGTTATCTATTAGTGTGGCACTGTGTGACGTGATTCTGCTAGGTCCGGTAATTGTTGGATGTAAGCCCATACTGTACATTGTGTTGATAAATTCTTCTGTCAAACTATGTTGTTTTGAGTTCATCAGATCTATATTGAAATCCCCACAGATGAACATAACTTTATGAGTTAGTTTTGTGTACATTTTTTCCATCCAGTCCTTAAATAAGTCAATGTTTGATCCAGGTGTTCTATATACACAGCTCACTACCACATTCTTCACATTGTCCATACAGATTTCTATTGTAATACATTCAAATAAATCATCCACAGTTACTGACAGATTTCCAACAACCTTGTATTTCAAGCTCTTGTCAACATAAATTGCAACTCCTCCTCCTTTTTTCACTTTTCTTGTTATGACCCGAGCGTCGGTTCTGATCGCGCTCGGGTTAAAGTTTATGTCTCGCTGCCGGCCTTGACAGCTGCGGGCGGTATTCTGGCCTCTCCGGGCTCTTATTGTGAAAGTGCTCGGTGGGGTTTCCGCCTGTCAACGGTCGGCCAGCTGTGTGTCATTGTCATTAGTACCTTGTTATTTAAGCTGTGGACTGGCGTCGTTAGGACGCAGCAGTGTCTGATCGCATCTGGTCACAAACCTGACCGCTAATCTGTTCACCCATCGTCACGGATGCCTGGACTATATTCACACCTCGGCTGCCTAAGGGCTTGACCATCTTTCACCGGTACCAGTAAGTGAGCTGTATTAGCCTTATTCCCTCTGGTGTTATTTGTGCTGTAAGTCCCTGCTTTAGCAGCCCGAGTGCTATTATTACCAAGCCTGACTGTGTGTGACTGTCTCCTGCCTTGGACCTATAGTGTGCTGTATAGCCCTATGCTTCCTGTTCTGCGTAGACTCCTGTTATTATCTCAGCAGCTTGTGTAAACACCTTTTCACCATAATAAAACTCACTGAAAAACTCACTGGTGACGTTGTGTGCGTCTTATGCTGGCTCGTGAGGGCCAGACCATGACAGTACACTGCTGCGCAAACAGCGTTTACGGTGACGCCATCTTGAGACGCTTTTCACCAGTGAGTTTGAGTTTTGGACGTTGCTTTTCCCTGTCTGGGTCCTGTGTATGTGAGGAATGCCGTCACCGAAGAGTAACGTGCTGACGTGTGTTTTGGAAGCCGTGGATGAGCTACTCATCTCCGCTTCCATGTTGGATTATGATCACGGCATACATTGGTACCTGGACGCCGCCGAAGATGTCCTCTGTAATCTCTCTCCCCGCAACGCCAACCACCCGGAAGTCGACGCGAGGAGGGAGGACATCGCCGCACAACGCGAATTATTCCTGATGATGGAGGAGGAACGCGGCATGAAGCAGGTGAGGAGGCACTCCTGCTCTTTGCCTATGGATCCTGATCCTGCCTTCGTTCCATTTCGGGAGTTCGCACCATCTGGGGGCCAGCGAAGGCGTCGGCGTCATGGCCGGGCGCATCTTCGGCAAGCTCCTGCTCCGGATCCAGTTCCGGGCCGCCGGGATGACCCCCTCAACCAGCCAGCTGCTGAGAGTGAGCTGAGTCCTGTGCCGGTGGGCTCCGTTCTTGGATCCTGTTTGACCATCCAGCGAGCGAGGGAAGGAGCAACGTCCGCTACAGCTGACTACATCCTCCCCCCGGGAGACAGGCAAGTCCAAGTTCACTTTCCTAGTAATAATAGTGATCTGTCTTGTCTGACTCCTGGGGGTGAAGCTCAGGGTTCGCAGCTTCCTGAGTTTCTTTCCCCAGCTGTAGCCATTTATTTTAAACCTGCTGCCTCTGTGTCTCCTCCTGCGGAGCGGTCCTCGGCGTCAGTCCCACACCGTCGAACGAGGGGGAGGCCTGCAGCTCTGGGAGATATCCCGGTCTTGCAGCCTTGTTTTGGACAGAGGAGGAGAACGGACTGCAGTGAGGAGCCAGAGCCGACGAGAGAGCGTCCCCAGGGTTCCTCAGGGATGCAGCCTGAGTCAGCAGGTCCAGGGTCCTCTGCCCCCATGCCATACGGGTTATTGGCGTGGACGCCAGCGCATGAGGATCCAGCTGCAGAGACCATCAGGCCGGCTGTGGAACCCGACACAGCCGAGTGGGAGCCCGACGACGAGTTTCTTCCTGAACCTGGATCGGCGAAGTCCTGGACGGCTCCAGAGCCTGAGTGCAGGCAAGTGCTCTTTCTTGTTTTCCTGTATGGTGTATTAGAGCATTTTTGCCTGCCTCATGGGGAGGCGAGTGAGGGGCAGCCGGCCGCTGCACCCGAGCTCGTCTCGCTGGGCTCTGGCGCTGCCGGTGGAACTGATCCCGGTTCTCCCTTGTGTTCTGAGCACCTCCACAGCGTTACCGGTCCGGAGCCAGTCAAGGTCACGGGACCGGGGGTTCCAGGTTCGGAGATGGAGGTCGTCGCCAGAGCAGTCCTGACCCAGTCGGGGTCCGACGTGTGGGCCGTGGTGACCCGGTCGGGGTCCGACGTGTGGGCCGATGAGACCAGGTCGGGGTCCGTCATTTGGGCCGAGGTGACCCGGTCGGGGTCCGACGCGTGGTCCGAGGATACCCAGTCGGGGTCCAACGTGGGTGCAGCGGTGACCCAATCTGGGCCCGTCCTGACCCAGTCGGGGTCCGACGCATGGGCCGAGGTGACCCAGTCGGGGTCCAACGTGGGTGCAGCGGTGACCCAATCGGGGCCCGTCCTGACCCAGTCGGGGTCCGACGCATGGGCCGAGGTGACCCAGTCGGGGTCCAACGTGGGTGCAGCGGTGACCCAATCTGGGCCCGTCCTGACCCAATCGGGGTCCGACGAGATCCAGTGGGGGTCCAGCGCAGGTGCGGCTGCGACCCAATCAGGATTCGAGGGGGTCCAGGTTTTTGGTTGTCCCCCTCTCAGGAGCCACCAGCTGGGGGCCATTAGTGGGTTTTGTTTGGCAGATCGGCGCTCTCCTGTTTTGTTGTTTTCAGGTGAGCGGCTGCTTGCAATCCCTCCACGGTCCTGTTGGTTGTGGTATGCGGGTCAGCCATCCGAGGAACTGCTTGGAGCATTCGGCGTCTTGGGTTGGCCACCCAATAAACTGTGTGTGTTAACGGGGTGACCTGGTTCGGCCACCAGAGGACGTATTCCTGGGGGCATGGGACTGGGGCAGGCCACCTGACTGTTCATGTACTGTGGGATTTTCTGTGGGCCCATATGGTGCCAAATCATGTTCTTGTATGTCTAGCAATTTTTTGTTGTTTATTAAGTCATAGCCTTAGTCAGGTCTGAGCAATTTTAGATTGCCTCTTGTTTCCAAAGTCATAGTCTTAGTCAGGTCTGAGCAATTTTAGATTGCCTCTTGTTTTTTTTTTGTAGCCAAAGTCATAGTCTTAGTCAGGTCTGAGCAATTTTTAGATTGCCTCTTGTTTTCTTGTAAGCCAAAGTCACAGTCTTAGTCACAGTTAAGTCTGAGCAATTTTTGAATGCCTCTTGTTTCCTTGTACGTCATAGTCTTAGTTAAGTCCGAGCAATTTTTGATTACCTCTTGTTCCCTTGTAAATCTTAGTCATAGTCAAGTTAGAGCATTTTTTTTTTGATTGCCTCTTGTTTCCTTGTACGTGATAGTCTTAGTTAAGTTCGAGCTATTTTTTGATTGCCTCTTGTTTCCTTGTGAATCTTAGTCATAGTCATGTTTGAGTAATTTTAGATTGTCTCTTGTTTTTTTTGTTTTTTTTCTTGTGAGCCATAGTCATTGTCTTAGTCAAGGCGGAGCATTTTTTTTGTTTGCCTCTTGTTTTTTTTGAAGGCCATAGTTTAGGTTTAGCCAAGTCAGAGCAATTTTGGATTGTCTCATGTTTTTTTTTTTTTTTTCTGGAGAGCCACAGTCTTGTCATAGCCTAGTTCAGTCATGTATTTTCTTTTCTTTGTTTGCTTGTTTTTTTCCCCCAGAGTCTTGTGCTCTTGTTTCTTTTTCCTTGTGAGTCACAGTCTTGTCATAGCCAAGTTGGGTCATTTTTGTTCTTGTTGTTTTGTTCTCCACTCCTTCTTGGGGGGCTATAGTATGGAGGTTTTTGTTCTTAGTTTCCAGGGGTTTACTTGTATTTTTGGTCTTGTGTGTTTGTTTTTTTCATAGTTGTCGTGTTTAGCACGTATTTCTTTTGTGTCCATGGTTCCAGTCATGTATTTCTTTCCTTTGTTTTTTTTTTTTTTTTTGTTCCCAGAGTCATGTGTTTGTATGTATTTCTTGTATGGTTTTCTTGTCTGGTCTTTGTCTTGTTCTTGGGTTGGTTTCTCTCCCTCCGCACCTGTCCCCCAACCTCCCACCCTGGGGGGGTGGGGGGGGGCAGGTTGGTTCCTTGGGGTGTCCAGAATCTGCCCGTGGAGGGAGGGTACTGTTATGACCCGAGCGTCGGTTCTGATCGCGCTCGGGTTAAAGTTTATGTCTCGCTGCCGGCCTTGACAGCTGCGGGCGGTATTCTGGCCTCTCTGGGCTCTTATTGTGAAAGTGCTCGGTGGGGTTTCCGCCTGTCAACGGTCGGCCAGCTGTGTGTCATTGTCATTAGTACCTTGTTATTTAAGCTGTGGACTGGCGTCGTTAGGACGCAGCAGTGTCTGATCGCATCTGGTCACGAACCTGACCACTAATCTGTTCACCCATCGTCACGGATGCCTGGACTATATTCACACCTCGGCTGCCTAAGGGCTTGACCGTCTTTCACCGGTACCAGTAAGTGAGCTGTATTAGCCTTATTCCCTCCGGTGTTATTTGTGCTGTAAGTCCCTGCTTTAGCAGCCCGAGTGCTATTATTACCAAGCCTGACTGTGTGTGACTGTCTCCTGCCTTGGACCTATAGTGTGCTGTATAGCCCTATGCTTCCTGTTCTGCGTAGACTCCTGTCATTATCTCAGCAGCTTGTGTAAACACCTTTTCACTGTAATAAAACTCACTGAAAAACTCATTGGTGACGTTGTGGGTGTCTTATGCTGGCTCGTGAGGGCCAGAGCATGACATTTCTATTTATATAATTTAATTCATAGCCATCCATGGTAAAATCCACTCCTTTCTCTTCACTGAGCCACGTCTCTGATATTGCCACAATATTGAAGGGCTCTTTAAACTGATGTAAATAATCTTTAATGTTATTGAAGTTTACATAGAGACTCCTGCTGTTGAAGTGGATCATAGAAATATTGAAATCAGATGTGACCATTGTGTTGAACTGTTCATCTGTGTAGTAATTACAGTCATTATTGATGGAGCTAAGTAAATTATTATCAGGGTCTATGTCATATTCTATGTCCTGTGGGTTGTGATCTGTGTATTCAAAAACTTTCAGTTCCTGTTGTCCCTGTTTGTTGATTTTTTGATTCATGTTGTTTAATGTTTGTTGCAGATGAGTAAAATCCTTCAGTGTCCTACAGTTGTCTGAATTGTTGCTGTGACTCCAGTTCATAAAATTCATTGATATTTGTCCAGTTCCATAATATTACAGATGTTAATGATCTTTGCATCTTCAGGTGATCCGTTTAATTTGATGTATATTTTACAGTTTGATGTCCAGGTGTTTTGAATCTTTTTCTGCTTTTTCATGTATCTTGCTTTCCTGGCTATTTCTGCGTTTTCCTTCGTGAGGTGCTCGTTTATGTAAATGTTTGTTCCTTTTAGCCTCCTACCTTGTTTCAGTAGCGCAGTCTTGTGTTTTTTGTTCACAAACCTCATGATCACAGCCGGTTTGTCGCCGCTTTTCCTGGGCAGAGGGTGGCAGGACTCAATGTTGTTGCAGTCCAGCTGAATTCCTTTGGCCTGCATGAAGGCCGCCACTTGTTGCTCAGCGGATTGCTCATCCAGCTCACTTCCACTGCTGTCTGCGGCAACTGCTCTCGCGTATGATCGGGGTTTGATGTGGAGCCCCGTGATGATCACGTCGTTCGCCCGAGTGCTCTGCTCCATCTCAGATGGATGCTCTGCATCTACATCAAAATACCTGACAAAAGATATAGCACCACCTACTGGTTAATGAAAGAATTGCTGAAAACTGTTTTATTTATTACTCACACGCCACTGACCAGAATGACATGAAATTTTCTGAAATTCATCAGACCAAAGTGATGATCATAACTGCCCATCAACTTTAGCATGATGTTACACGTGCTACCATGGACATGCCCTCCTTGCCATTCAATCCCTGAACTTGGTTGCAGGATTAGGAAAAACTGACCTGGAGTCATGAAATCTTGAACAATGGTTGAGGTGACTGTCATATAGAGTCCTATATCGGTGGACAACACATAACTGACAGGGAAGTGTTGCCATGGCTACATGGCAAAGGTTGACTCCTCACCATGAAACATCGGAAAATTGTATCTTGGACAAACTTTGTCTGATTGTCATCAAATTTTTGATAATGGATAATAGTCCCATCCTGAACGCTCCTATATAAAAATAACAAAAGTTAGAGTGCCGCCTAGTGGTTACAACATCGGACCCTTGTAAATTGGACAAACTTTGGACGATTTGCACCAAATTTTCTACGATCAACATTCGTCCTGCCCTGAATGTGTCTATATAAAAATAATAAATCAAAGTTTTAGCGCCCCTATTGATTAAAGGAATAATTGCTGAAAACTGTTTTATTTCTTTTTCTCTCACCAACAGAAAAAATGACATGAAGGAATGACTAAGGCTCATTGGCAGTACATGTACATAGTACAGAACTGTTTCCATGGTGACCAGCATGCTTCAATGGCTTCCTCGCTGTGCAAAATATGACAGTTAGAGCTCAGACAATCCTCGTCTGATTTGGACCAGACTTGACACAAATCATACTGATCCCATTCCGAACACATCTGCATATCAATATTCACAAAACTGTCACACCAGCACCTACTGATGACATGAGGTACTGCACAAAATTGTTTCAAATTTTGTGCAAAGACCAGTATTCACAATGACATGACATTTTCACTGGTTTCTCAGAGTGCATTGGATTACCCTCAGTGGAAGTCACTTTTGTCCTGCGATAAACACAGTTGCCATGGAAACCCACTCTTTGCCTTTTGACAATGGACACTTGTAAATTGGACAATCTTTGTACGAATTCCACCAAATTTTCTATGATCAATATTAGTTCTGCACCGAATGTGTCTTTATAAAAATAATAAACAAAACGTTTTAGCACCCCGTTGATTAAAGGAAGAATTTCTGAAAACTGTTTTCTTTCTTTTTTTCTCGCCAGCAGAAAAAAATGATATGAAGGAATGACTAGCGTTCATTGATAGTACATGTACATAGTACAGAACTGTTTCCATGGTAACCAGCATGCTTCAATGGCTTCCTCGCAATGCAAAACTTGACAGTTACAGCTCAGACAATCCTTGTCTGATTTGGATCAAACTTTGCACAAATCATACTGATCCCACTCTGAACACGTCTGTATATCAATATTCACAAAACTGTCACACCACCACCTACTGCTGACATAAAGTACTGCAGATAATTGTATCAAATTTTGCACAAAGACCAGTAGTCATAATGTCATTTTCAGCAGTTTCTCAGAGTGCATTGGACTCCTCTCAGTGGAAGTCACTTTTGTCCTGTGATAAACACAGTTAATAATAATAATAATAAGTTTATTTATAGAGCACTTTTCACAGACAGAGTCACAAAGTGCTTAACATGGTAAATAAAGCAAATAAAAATACAGGCACATAAAGGGTAAAAGAACAAAATAGACAGTAAAAACACATAAAAATACAATCAACACATAGTTAATTAAAAAGCCAGGCTAAAAAGGTGGGTCTTTAGTTGCTTCTTAAAAACACCAATGGAAGGTGCAGATCTAAGTTCAAAAGGCAAGGAGTTCCACAGTCTGGGAGCAACAGCAGCAAAGGCTCTATCACCTTTGGTTTTGAGCCTAGTACTAGGAACTACCAATAGATTCTGATGAGAAGACCTGAGAGACCTGGTGGGCTGGTGTAAAGAGAGCAGGTCACTAATATAAAAAGGTGCCTCTTCATGAATGGCTTTGTAAGTAAGAACAAGAACTTTAAAATCAATTCTATAATTTACAGGAAGCCAATGCAAGGAGGCCAAAACAGGAGTGATATGACAGAATCTACTGGACCTAGTTAGTAATCTTGCAGCAGCGTTCTGGACTAACTGTAGGCGGTGTAAAGAGGATTTACTAAGACATGTAAAAAGAGCATTACAATAGTCCAAACGTGAAGAAACAAAGGCATGAATAATGATTTTTAATTGAGTGTAGGAAACCAATGACCTAATTTTGGATATATTCCTAAGGTGGAAAAAACAACTCCGGGTCAGAGATTTGACATGCTGATCAAAACTCATTGATTGATCAAAAATGACACCAAGATTTTTCAGATTAGACCGTATGTTAGAGCTTAATGAACCAATGCTATTAACCAGCTTAGGAATTAGATTATCAGGTGCTACAATAAGGACTTCAGTTTTATCAGCATTAAGTTGCAAGAAGTTACTAGACATCCAGTCCTTGATTGCAGACAGACAATCATGAATAATTTTTAAATTGTCAACATGGTCAGGCTTAAAAGAGAAAAGTAGCTGTAAATCATCAGCGTAGCAGTGATAAGACACACCTTTAAATTTGCTGATAATAGAACCAAGTGGCAGCATATATAGGGTAAATAAAAGTGGACCCAGAATAGAACCCTGAGGCACCCCACAGGTTAAAGGAGCAGAGTCAGATGAATAAGAGCCAACAGCCACGGAAAAGCTCCTACCAGAAAGGTAGGAGAAAAACCAATCCAGAGCTTTTCCAGAAATACCTACCCAATCTCTAAGCCTTTGTAACAAAATAAAATGATCAATAGTATCAAATGCTGCAGTAAGATCTAATAACACTAAAACAGAGCATTTGCCAGAGTCTGATGACAGTAAAATATCATTAGACACCCTCAGAAGAGCGGTCTCTGTCGAGTGTTTCTGACGAAAGCCTGACTGAAATTTGTCAAAAATATTATGTTCAATCAGAAAGTCAGTGAGCTGTTTGGCAACAACTTTTTCTAAAAGCTTAGAAATAAAAGGAAGCTTAGAAATTGGCCTGAAGTTTTTAAAAACAGATGGATCAAGGTTAGGTTTTTTTAAAAGTGGCTGCACAACTGCATGTTTAAAATACGAGGGTACATAACCAGATTCAAGTGAATTATTAATGATATAAACCAAAGACGTACCCACTGAGCCAATTACCTCTTTTAACAGCAACAATGCTCTGCACTGTGTGGGTTTATATATTTACATATTTATTCCATCTAGCTACAATGCTCAGCACTGGGTGTGTTTATATTTATATATCTATATATTTATTCCATCTAGCTACAATGCTCCGCACTGTGTTTTTATATATCTACATATTATTCCATCTAGCTACATTGCTCCGCACTGTGTGTGTTTATATACTTGCATATTTATTCCACCTAGCTGCAATGCTCCGTACTGTGGGTGTTTATATATTTACATATTTATTCCATCTAGCTACAATGCTCTGCACTGTGTGTTCATATATTCATATATTTATTCCATCCAGCTACAATGCTCTGCACTGTGTGTCTGTGTGTGTGTGTGTGTGTATATATATCTTATAGTAATATGTACATATGTATATTAGCTGCTCTTGCTTGCTTGTTTTTTTTCTTGCCTTCTGATTGTTGCTCTGAGTGTTGCTATCCCTGTGCTGTTGCAATCCTGGAATTTCCCCATTGTGGGACTAATAAAGGCTTATCTTATCTTATCTTATCTTATCTTAACATTGAGGAAGGCAAAATATCTAAAACGCAGGAGGAGGATTTCATTGTGCTAACCAACACTAACAAATCCTCAAAAGAAATTGGAGTAAAATCACTTAAAAAGGCCTGTCTGTTAGAACAATCAAGGATTGGGGGAAAGGAAAGAGTAAAACCAGCCCTAACAGCAGTGACCTTGTCAACAAAAAAGGAAAGAAACTTGTTACAGTCATTACATGAATAAACAGGGGGAGCAGAACTGACAGGATTAACTATACTGTCTATTGTGCTAAAGATGATCTTTGAATTGTTACTATTGGAGGAGATGATTTTGGAAAAATAAGAATTTCTTGCCTTTTTTATCATATTGTTAAATTCAATTAACAGCTCCTTAAGGTACAATCGATGCACCTCAAGTTTAGTGGACTTCCACAGTCTTTCCACCCTCCGACATTTACGTCTAAAACAACAGAGATCATCATTGAACCAGGGGGATGAATTAACAGCACGGACAGTCCTGGTTTTAAAGGGAGCAACTACATCCAAGATGCTTGAACAGTGTGAGTTAAAAGAGCAGACCAAGCTCTCAGTGTTGCTCTCACAGTTGCCATGGAATCCCATTCCTTTCCATTCAAGACCTAAAAGGTCTTGAATGGAAAGGTTTATTTATTTATTTATTTTTTTTAAGGAAAGATTTAATTTTTTTTATTTATTTATTTTTTTTACCTCTTGGATTAGTCGTCACTGTGCTCTTGGGGTAATTTTGGTCTGCCGGCCACTCCTCCAAAGGTTCACCACTGTTCCATGTTTTCGCCATTTGTGGATAACAGCTCTCACTGTGGTTCGCTGTAGTCCCAAAGCTTTAGAAAATGCTTCGCTGCCATTAAAGTGGCCAAGTCAAAGTCCTGACCTGAATCCAATTGAGATGCTGTCGCATGACCTTAAAAAGTCAATTAATGCTCAAAAACCCTCCAATGTGGCTTAATTACAGCAATTCTGCAAAGATGAATTTGCCAAAATTCCTCCACAGCACTGTTAAAGACTCATTGCCAGTTGTCACAAACACTTGACTGCAGTTGTTGCTGCTGAGGGTGGCCAAATCAGTTAATAAGACAAAAACGATGTGGGTGTCATGCTCGAGTAAGACGGCAGGCGAGGAATATAAGGTACAGACCCGCCCTCCCATCTGTTATTATGGGGAATGTACAATCACTACTCAGAAAAACAGATGAGGTAGCGGCTATCTCCCGCTATGATAGCATATACAGGGAGTGTAGCCTAATGCTATTCACAGAGACGTGGCTAACAGAACTAGCAACAGATGCTAACATTGAACTGGAGGGTTTCCGCGCAATACGGGCTGACCGAACACCAGACAGTGGGAAGGCAAGGGGCGGAGGAGTGATAATGTATGTCAGTAACAGCTGGAGCAAAGCGGGACATATCACGGTTAAACAACAACACTGCAACAAAGACACTGAGTTGCTAGCTGTTAGCATGCAGCCTACAAATCTCCCGAGGGAATACTCACACGTGATCTGCATTGTTATTTATGCAAATCCGACGGCGAACGCTGGGACAGCGCGTGACGCCATCCACTCAGTAACTGGCAGGCTGCAGACAGAACACCCAGATGCTCTTCTCCTCATCTCAGGCGATTCCAACCATATTTCACTGTCTGCTATTCTACCCACGTTCACCCAGTATGTCACATGCCACACCAGAGCCAATAAAACAGTGGACTTATTCTACGCAAACACTAAGGAGGCGTACACGTCATTACAACTCCCCCCACTTGGGAGATCGGATGACAACTTGGTTCATCTCCTGCCGGTGTACAAACCCCTAGTGCACAGACAACCTCCGGTCATGCGCACAGTGAAGTTATGGTCTGAGGAGGCAATGAACGCTCTAAAGGACTGTTTTGAAACCACTGCCTGGGAGCAGCTCTGCGATCCACATGGTGAGGACATCGATGGCCTCACTCACACCATCACGGACTACATCAGCTTCTGTGTGAACAACACCGTACCCGCCTAGACCATACGGTGTTGCTCGAACAACAAACCCTGGATCAACCCTGAGATAAAAACCCTTCTGAGAGAGTAGAAGAGGATCTTCAGGTCGGGGAACAGGGAGATGCTGAAGTCTGTACAGAGGGAGCTGAGGAGGAAGATCAGAGAAGGCAAGGACAGCTTCAGGAAGAAGATGGAGGACAAGCTGCAACAGAGCAACATCAGTGGGGTCTGGAGAAACCTTAAAACCATCTCTGGGCTCCAGAATACCTCCCCCCAGGCCACGGGGGGCAGGGAGTGGGTGAACAATCTGAACCTGTTTTTTAATGGGTTTCACCAACCGCCCTCCCCCCCAACAGTACAACAACCACTGCTGCATCTAAAGACATCGAGTCCTGCTGCCCACACCCCACTCCACCAACATCCCCCCACTCCCAACACACAGCCCCCCAACATGACCCTCACTAAGACCCAGGTGAGGACGGAGCTGAGAAAGATCAAGGCGAGGAAGGCGTCGGGACCGGACAGCATCAGCGCAAAGCTCCTCAAGTCCTGTGCAGATCAGTCATGTGGGATTGTGGAGCTCATCTTCAACCTGAGCCTGAAGCTGGGGAGGGTACCACAGTTGTGGAAAACATCTTGTGTGGTACCTGTACCAAAGACTTCCCGCCCCAAAGACCTGAAAAGCTACAGACCAGTAGCCCTGACGTCCCACATGATGAAGACCCTGGAGAGACTGTTCCTTGCTCACCTCCGCCCCCTGGTGGGACCAGCAATGGATCCACTCCAGTTCGCCTACCAGCATGGCATTGGGGTGGAGGATGCAGTGATCTTCCTCCTTCAACGTTCTCTGTCCCACCTGGAGAATCCCGGGAATGAGGTGAGGATCATGTTCTTTGACTTCTCCAGTGCTTTCAACACCATTCAACCAATGATCCTGAAGGACAAGCTGCTGTGCGCAGGGGTGGACCAGCACCTGTCATCATGGATCTTGGACTACCTCACTAACCGGCCACAGTTTGTGAGAACCTGGGACTATGTGTCCGACACAACTATCGGTAGCACGAGGGCCCCCGAGGGAACGGTTTTGGGTCCCTTCCTGTTCACCCTTTATACTGCAGACTTCTCACACAACAGAACACACTGCCATGTACAGAAGTTCTCTGACGACTCTGTGATCGTCAGTCACATCTCCAACGGAGGTGAAGCTGAGTACAGAGGACTTATCCAGGACTTTGTGGACTGGTGCCATCGGAACTGCCTCCAGATCAACGCAAGGAAAACTAAGGAGCTGGTGGTGGACTGCCACAGGCAAGGACAACCCCTCACAGCACCAGTAAACATACAGGGAACAGACATTGAGATGGTGACATCCTACAAGTACCTGGGTATTCATTTGAACAATAAACTAGACTGGTCACACAATACCGAAGCACTCTACAAAAAGAGACAGCGCAGGCTGTTGCTACTGAGGAGACGCAGGTCTTTTGGTGTACAAGGGGTGCTGCTGAAGACATTCTACAACACGGTGGTGGCATCAGCCATCACTTTTGGAGTGGTCTGCTGGGGCAGTGGCATTACAGCAGCCGATAGGAAGAGACTGAACAAACTGATCAAGAAAGCTAGATCTGTCCTGGGGCAATGCCTTGACCCAGTGGAGGAGATAGGAGAGAGAAGGATGGTGGCTAAACTATCATCTCTGCTGGAGTCCGAGTCCCACCCTATGCAGGACATACTGAACGCACTGAGGAGCTCATTTAGCAGCAGACTACATCATTATAGGTGCGCAACTGAGAGGTTTCGCAGGTCCTTCCTACCTACGGCTGTCAGACTGTATAACCTAAGCAGGGCTGCTTGTAGAGATAGCAAAAAAAAAGTGATGACCTAATAGTATTGAATGAAAAAGACGCAATAGACTTACACAATGGTCCCCTCCAGTATATACAACTAGGACAATATCGGTCACTATGGAGGGTGACAATATGTATGGGTACATATTCATACTATGTAGGAAAACTAAGTAGACGGTTATGCTGTTTATTCCATCTAGCTTCAGTGCTCCGCGCTATTTGTATATATATATATATATATATATATATATGTATTCCATCTAGCTACAATGCTCCGCACTGTGTGTTTATATACAATGCGGAAAAAGAGTATTTAGTCAGCCACCAATTGTACAAGTTCTCCCACTTAAAAGATGAGACAGGTCTCCAATTTTCATCATAGGTATACCTCAACTATGAGAGACAAAATGAGAAAAAAAAAATCCAGAAAATCACATTGAAGGATTTTTAATGAATTATTTGGTAAATTCCTCCGTAAGATAAGTATTTGGTCACCTAAAAACAAGCAAGATTTCTTCCTCTCACAGACCTGTAACTTCTTCTTTAAGAGGCTCCTCTGTCCTCCACTCGTTACCTGTATTAATGGCACATGTTTGAACTCTTTATCAGTATAAAAGACACCTGTCCATAATCTCAAACAGTCAGACTCCAAACTCCACTATGGCCAAGACCAAAGAGCTGTCAAAGGACACCAGAAACAAAAATGGTAGACCTGCACCAAGCTGGGAAGACTGAATCTGCAATAGGTAAGCAGCTGCCTTCACTTCCGCCCTCCAAAGAGAGCAGACGCTTTTTTCCTTCTCTCCAGCTCTGACTCTTTATCTCTTTCCTCCCCTAACTGACTGGATCCCAGCTTGCTGTCGTCTGTCTGCGTGTCTCTACTGCTGATTATCGAACGAAATTATGGATTTAATAAGCTGGGCTTTGAACGCAATTGACACTATTTTTTCAACGAGGAAAAGTGCCCCAGGGGAGGTAGTTTGCCCCGCAGGAACAGCGGCTGCGGGCTATTTGAAGGACACAAGTAATTGGAAACTCTTGTGCCTGTGTGATCTTTCTATCGAAGATGTCGAAGATTTATACATCTTCGTAGCAATGGTAATCGGAATCTTTCTGATTGGATCTGGGATTGTTCTGGTGTACTGTATATTGATGAAGATGGAGGGAGCCTATCAAAATGCTGACCAGGCGAGGCTTAACCATCAAATTGAACAAATGGGCAGGACTCTGACAGCGGCTAATGGAGAACTGTCTAGGAAAATGGATTACATCATGATCACGCTGAGAGCCGTCCATGAAGAATTCAACGTCCAGCACTGAAGGATTAAAGTACTGAATCTGTAAGAGAATATAAAGTTTTTTTTTTCTCTGGGAACAGTACTATTCGACTTATCTGACCTGCCCCTGACAATCAAGTCCTCCAGATTATCTGCAGTTTTTTGTTTTCAAAACATTTGAGCTGCATTGACTCTTATGGACAGCCAGCTGCCTGGCTCAAGGACAAAGGGCCAGACGCTAGACACAACAACTCCTGCTGAAGAGACTTTGTTGTTCTTAACTGATATAAACACCTTCACTCAACACTACACTCATACTGACTCAATAAACTGATGAGAAGATCATTCACTCACTGCTCTGTTTGTGTCTTGTATACATTCTATGTCTGCTAATTGTGCATTGAGGGCTTTTTTTCTTGTAATCATAATATTGATCATTTATGACCGGTATTCTGACAATCAATGCTTTTTTGCTCTCTCCTATTGTGTTTATCCTTTTCTTCCCCATGCTTCCTGTTCCTAGTCTGCTGACAGGCGCGTTATCGACGCTGCCGTGTCACCGGAAATGCATGTTGTTTTCAGTGTCAAGTCAAATCCCTCGTATGTTATCAGTTGTTTACTGTTAATGTACTTGGCAATAAATCCTTTCTGAGTTCTGAATCCTTTCTGAGTTCTGAGCTTGGTGTGAAGAAATCAACTGTGGGAGCAATTATTAGAAAATGGAAGACATAAAAGACCACTGATAATCTCCCTCGATCTGGTGCTCCACGCAAGATCTCACCCCGTGGGGTCAAAATGATCACAAGAACGATGAGCAAAAACCCCAGAACCACATGGGGGAACCTAGTGAATGACCTGCAGAGAGCTGGAACCAAAGTAACAAAGGCTACTATCAGTAGCACACTACGCCGCCAGGGACTCAAATCCTGCAGTGCCAGACGTGTCCCCTTGCTTAAGCCAGTACATGTCCAGGCCCATCTGAAGTTTGTTAGAGAGCATTTGGATGATCCAGAAGAGGATTGGGAGAATGTCATATGGTCAGATGAAACCAAAATAGAACTTTATTGTAAAAACTCAACTTGTCGTGTTTGGAGGAGAAAGAATACCATACCTACTGTGAAACATGGGGGTGGAAACATCATACTTGTGGGCTGTTTTTCTGCAAAGGGACCAGGACGACTGATCCATGTCAAGGAAAGAATGAATGGGGCCATGTATCGTGAAATTTTGAGTGAAAACCTCCTTCCATCAGCAACGGCACTGAAGATGAAACGTGGCTGGGTCTTTCAGCATGACAGTGATCCCAAAACACCGCCAGGGCAATGAAGGAGTGGCTTCGTAAGAAGCATTTCAAGGTCCTGGAGTGGCCTAGCCAGTCTCCAGATCTCAACCCTATAGAAAATCTTTGGAGGGAGTTGAAAGTCCGTGTTGCCCAGCGACAGCCCCAAAAATCACTGCTCTAGAGGAGATCTGCATGGAGGAATGGGCCAAAATACCAGCAACAGTGTGTGAAAACCTTGTGAAGACTTACAGAAAACGTTTGACCTCTGTCATTGCCAACAAAGGGTATATTGCGGACGACACCACAGTCATCGGTTTGATCCGGGATGATGATGAGTCTGCATACAGGCGGGAGGTGGAGCAGCTGATCCTCTGGTGCAGCCAGAACCATCTTGAACTTAACCCAGCCAAAACGGTGGAGATGACTGTGGATTTAAGTCGACACCCCCCTTCATTCGCCCCACTCACCATCCTCAACAGCACAGTGTCCACTGTGGACTCCTTCAAGTGTCTGGGTACCACAATCTCCCGGAACCTGAAGTGGTCCTCCCATATAGACACTGTCCGGAGAGGTTGTTTTTTCTGCGTCAGCTCAAGAAGTTTGATTTGCCTCAGGAGCTGCTGGTTGTCTTCTACACCGCCATCATTATCTGTCCTCTGCTTTTCCATCACTGTCTGGTTTGGATCTGCCACTAAACAGGACAAGACCAGACTGCAGCGGATCGTTAAGTCTGCGGAGAGGATCATTGGTACCGACCTACCCTCCATTGAGAACTTATATCGGTCCATAACCAGGAAACGGGCGGGAAACATCTGTGCTGACCCATCACACCCCGGCCACAAACTGTTTGAACTTCTATCTTCTGGTCGTCGTTACAGATCACTGAAGGTCAAAACCACCCGTCACAGGAACAGTTTCTTTCCTCAAGCCATCACTCTGGTGAACTCCTAACATTCACCTAGTCCTACCTGTTGCTGTACTCATGACTTTTCATCCATTATTACATTGCACATAACTCTCACACTGCTTTTTACTTCATTCACATTATATCACTGAATCTGAGTTCACATTGATATACTGTGACTGTATATTTTTTCATATATTTCTGCAAAGTGTGGTTAGTCCGAGTAAATAACTGCATATATTCCTGTATATATTTGCATCCTTTTATAGAAACGTGGACAGACTGTAATTTACTGTACATACTCTGTTGTCATTGAATCCTTATTTAAATCCTCCACCTGAACAACGAGAGCAAGTTTTTAGCCAAAGTCAAATTCCTTGTATGTGTTGTGCATACTTGGCCAATAAAGCTGATTCTGATTCTGATTCTGATAATAAAGTATTGAGATGAACGTTTGTTACTGACCAAATACTTATTTGACCGAGGATTTTACCAATTAATTCATTAAAAATCCTTCAGTGTGATTTTCTGGATTTTTTTTTCTCATTTTGTCTCTCATAGTTGAGGTATACCTTTGATGAAAATTGGAGACCTCTCTCATCTTTTAAGTGGGAGAACTTGCACAATTGGTGGCTGACTAAATACTCTTTTTCCCCACTGTATTATATATTTATATGTACATATGTATATTTGTTGCTCTTGTTTTTCTTGTCTTCTTGATTGTTGCTCTGAGTGTTGCTATCTCTGTGCTGTTGCAATCCTGGAATTTCCCCATTGTGGGACTAATAAAGGCTTATCTTATCTTATCTTATCTTGTCTTATCTTATTTGGTTTAGGGGCAATAATTTTTTTTCACACAGGGTCATGTAGGTTTGGATTTTTTCCCCTTAATTATAAACACCTTCATTTAAAAACTGCATTTTGTGTTTATTTGTGTTATCTTTGTCTAATATTTAAATTTGTTAGATCATCAAAATCATTTAAGTGTGACAAACATAAAAAAATGAGAAATCAGGAAGGGGGACAAACACTTTTCCACACCACTGTAAATAAAATGATGGGTGATGAAATTTTGACTGTTACACCTCTCCACATTAAAATAACATAACACATGGTAAAATGGCATTTACTTGTTGAGACCAGATAAGCATTGTTTGATTCCTCACAATAGAAGCTGAACCAAAAAATCTTGGAGAAGGATTATGCACGGAGCAGAAAATTAAGAACAGTAAATTTCTCAATGAGGATTTTTTTGTTTCTTTTGGGCTGTCACATTTTTATTTTGGGGGGATTATATATATATATATATATATACATATACATATATATATATATATATATATATATATATACAGTGGGTCAAAAAAGTATTTAGTCAGCCACCAATTGTGCGAGTTCTCCCACTTAAAAGATGAGAGAGGTCTCCAATTTTCATCATAGGTATACCTCAACTATGAGAGACAAAATGAGAAAAAAAAAAAATCCAGAAAATCACATTGAAGGATTTTTAATGAATTAATTGGTAAATTCCTCATTAAAATGAGTATTTGGTAACCTAAAACAAGCAAGATTTCTGGCTGTCATAGACCTTTAACTTCTTCTTTAAGAGGCTCCTCTGTCCTCCACTCGTTACCTGTATTAATGGCACCTGTTTGAACTCGTTATCAGTATAAAAGACACGTGTCCATAACCTCAAACAGTCAGACTCCAAACTCCACTATGGCCAAGACCAAAGAGCTGTCAAAGGACACCAGAAACAAAATTGTAGACCTGCACCAGGCTGGGAAGACTGAATCTGCAATAGGTAAGCAGCTTGGTGTGAAGAAATCAACTGTGGAAGCAATTATTAGAAAATGGAAGACATACAAGACCACTGATAATCTCCCTCGATCTGGGGCTCCATGCAAGATCTCACCCTGTAGGGTCAAAATGATCACGAGAACGCTGAGCAAAAATCCCAGAACCACACGGAGGGACCTAGTGAATGACCTGCAGAGAGCTGGGACCAAAGTAACAAAGGCTACCATCAGTAATACATTATGCCGCCAGGAACTCAAATCCTGCAGTGCCAGACGTGTCCCCCTGCTTAAGCCAGTACATGTCCAGGCCCGTCTGAAGTTTGCTAGAGAGCATTTGGATGATCCAGAAGAGGATTGGGAGAATGTCATATGGTCAGATGAAACCAAAATAGAACTTTTTGGTAAAAACTTAACTTGTCGTGTTTGGAGGAGAAAGAACACCATGCCTACTGTGAAGCATGGGGGTGGAAACATCATACTTGTGGGCTGTTTTTCTTCAAAGGGACCAGGGCGACTGATCCATGTAAAGGAAAGAATGAATGGGGCCATATATCGTGAGATTTTGAGTGAAAACCTCCTTCCATCAGCAAGAGCATTGAACATGAAACGTGGCTGGGTCTTTTAGCATGACAATGATCCCAAACACACCGCCCGGGAAATGAAGGAGTGGCTTCGTAAGAAGCATTTCAAGGTCCTGGAGTGGCCTAGCCAGTCTCCAGATCTCAATCCCATAGAAAATCTTTGGAGGGAGTTGAAAGTCTGTGTTGCCTAGCGACAGCCCCAAAACATCACTGCTCTAGAGGAGATCTGCATGGAGGAATGGGCCAAAATACCAGCAACAATGTGTGAAAACCTTGTGAAAACTTACAGAAAACGTTTGACCTCTGTCATTGCCAACAAAGGGTATATAACAAAGTAATGAGATGAACTTTTGTTATTGACCAAATACTTATTTTACCAAAGAATTTACCAATTAATTCATAAAAAATCCTTCAATGTGATTTTCTGGATTTTTTTTTCTTATTTTGTCTCTCATAGTTGAAGTACACCTATGATGGAAATTGGAGACCTCTCTCATCTTTTAAGTGGGAGAACTCGCACAATTGGTGGCGGACTAAATACTTTTTTACCCCACTGTGTATATATATATACAGTATATGCGTGTGTGTGTGTGTGTGTGTGTGTGTGTGTGTGTGTGTGTGTGTGTGTGTGTGTGTGTGTACCTGGATGACTTTGTTACAAGGACTGCTATCTTTGATGCTGGTTGGGTCTAGTTGCAGAATAATCCGCTCCAACTAGGTGGGGCTTTCTGGTAATCTACCCATACGCCTGTAGAGTTTATGTGTTTATAGTTCTACATATTAAAAAAAAAAAAAAAAGTTTTTTGATGTTGATGTGTTGAGGTTGATGTTTATTGGTTTGTTGAAATGGAGTGGGGTCTGGAATTTTGTAAGGGGGGGGTGGGGTTGTTACATAGGGGAATTGTACTTCAGGGCTTGCCGTAGCTCAGCCGGGGTTGGGGGAGATGAATGATGTCAGGCGGACTATGGCTGCGATATATATTGAGATGTGAAGTTCAATAAAGGTTGGTCAGTGTTTAACAGAGCAAGCTCTCCATCCTCCATTATTCAGACATAACACCAACATCACCAAGGAATAGGTGGTTCACTGGGGAAAGCAAAGAAGTGTGGCAGGGGTGTCAGCAGCGTTTCCATCTCAGTGTTTTCCAAGTTTCTCCTTGTTGCCATTTGTTACATCTGGAAGTAATGGGTCTGCACACAGGTCCACATGTTGAGGTTAACTTTTTATTGAACATTAGCAGGGCAGCACGGTGATGCAGTGGTTAGCACTGTTGCCTTACAGCTAGAAGGCTCCTGGTTCAAATCCCCAGGCTGGCAGGGGGTGGAACCTTTCTGTATGGAGTTTGCATGTTCTCCCTGTGCTGCGTGGGTTTACTCCGGGGGGTCTGGTTTCCTCCCACAATCCAAAGACATGCATGTTAGGTTAATTGGTTGTTCTAAATTGTCCCTAGACATCTGTTCCCTATAGGCCCTTAGAGTAGAGGGTTAGTACTAGTGAAAGCGCTTTGAGTGGTCTTTGTGACTAGAAAAGTGCTATATAAGTGCAGGTTAGTTAGTTAGTTAGTTAGAACATGCTAGGAGGGAGCACACAGAGAGGTGACTGGGAGGTTTTACCAAAGGTGGATAGCACGATACCAGCTAGCCCTGGGTAGCCGGCTATTATACTATACCTGCAGAGTGATGATGTCACGCGTACATACATACAACCATAGCATGGTGTGTTGTGCCATTTCCCATATATCACAATATGTTTCATGGATTATCATGAAACACTTTGAGAGCACTTAGGGAGCAAATAAATGATTAAAATTCTCTAATCATATTAAAATTAATTGCTAATAGTAAATAAAAATGTACATATTTTTTAAATTAATATTATTGTTCACATTAACTTACTTGCCAGTTACTACTTTTCCTATTACTCAATTCAAGTGATTGTCAGTGACAGACAGTTACTGAACTATGACCATTACTGATGACCTTAAAGGATGTTTTCTACTTTTGTGCAGTTTTACAACTTCTCTCTTGTATCCCATTTCCTCAAGTATTTGCCCTGCTTGCCACACTTCTACACTGCATCTGACTGTTTATTCTTCTGCTTCCTCTATGACTGTTGTTTTTTAAGTGTTGACTGCATGGCTGAGAAATGTATAGGAGAATACTTACATATAAGGACATTTTAAGATCTTGAGTCTTTCCAAATACATCGGTATCTACACTGTATTGAGGTGAACTTTATAGATGAATATATACTCTAATTTATTTATCTATCTATCTATCTATCTATCTATCTATCTGTCTGTCTGTCTGTCTAAATATCAGAATTTTAGGTCTTCATTGGCTTTAAACCATAATCATTGAAAATGAAAAGAAAAAAAAATGTTTGAAATATATCACTCTGTGTGTAATGAATCTACATATGAGTTTCACTTTCTGAAATGAATTGCTGAAATACAGTTATGTTCATACGTTTACATACATGGGTGGAATTTGTGATTTTCTGGCCATTTTTCAGAGAATATGAATGATGGTAACTGGCATTCACTTATATAACACTTTTTCTCATCTCTAGATGACCAAAGCACTTTACAGATCCTGCTATCCACCCATTCACATACATATTGACACACTGATTGCGGCGGAGCTGTCATGCACCGGCGCTGGCCTGACCCACTAGGAGCAAGTGGGGGTTCAGTGTCTTGCTCAAAGACACTTTGACATGCAGACTGCAGACAGAGACTGACATAAAAAAGGTATCTGATAATTACAAATGTGAGACAGCTGGGGAACAACCAGGGCTTAAAAAGGAGCACATGAGGGAAAGTGTTGACCGATATGGAAAACATGAGTAGCAGGGAACAATAGGTAAATATACACACACGACCAGAACCACACAAAGGAACACAGAAATGCAATAATAATAATAATAATAATAATAATAATAATAATAATAATTAAACATGCAAGCAGGTGTATGCGGGCCTTCGCCCCCCCATGCACCCGCGCAACTCAGCGCCCGTCGTACCTTGCTGTCTCGGAAAATTTCCCGTTGTTGCTTCAAGGGCTGCGGGAATAATAAAGTAAACCATGTATAAAAGGTCTTGAATGGAAAGGAATGGGATTCCATGGCAATTGTGCTTATCACAGGACAAAAGTGACTTCCATTGAGGGGAGTCCAATGCACTCTGAGAAACCGCTGAAAATGACAGTATGACTATTGGTTTTTGCGCAAAATTTGATACAATTTTCTGCAGTACCTTATGTCAGCAGTAGGTGGTGGTGTGACAGTTTTGTGAATATTGATATGCAGACGTGTTCAGAGTGGGAGCAGTATGATTTGTGCAAAGTTTGATCCAAATCAGACAAGGATTGTCTGAGCTGTAACTGTCAAGTTTTGCATTGCAAGGAAGCCATTGAAGCATGCTGGTTGCCATGGAAACATTTCTGTACTATGTACATGTACTTTCAATGAGCCCTAGTCATTCCTTCATATCATTTTTTTCTGCTGGTGAGAAAAAAAGAAAGAAAACAGTTTTCAGAAATTCTTCCTTTAATCAACGGGGCGCTAAAACATTTGTTTATTATTTTTATATAGACACATTCGGTGCAGGACTAATATAGATCATAGAAAATTTGGTGGAATTCGTACAAAGATTGTCCAATTTACAAGTGTCCATTGTCGAAAGGCAAGGAGTGGGTTTCCATGGCGACTGTGTTTATCGCAGGACAAAAGTGACTTCCACTGAGGGTAATCCAATGCACTCTGAGAAACCAGTGAAAATGTCATGTCATTGTGAATACTGGTCTTTGCGCAAAATTTGAAACAATTTTGTGCAGTACCTCATGTCATCAGTAGGTGCTGGTGTGACAGTTTTGTGAATATTGACATGCAGATGTGTTCGGAATGGGATCAATATGATTTGTGCAACGTTTGGTCCAAATCAGACGAGGATTGTCTGAGCTCTAACTGTCATGGTTTGCATTGCGAGGAAACCATTGAAGCATGCTGATCACCATGGAAACAGTTCTGTACTATGTACATGTACTGTCAATGAGCCCTAGTCATTCCTTCATGTCATTTTTTTCTGCTGGTGATAGAAAAAGAAAGAAAACAGTTTTCAGCAATTATTCCTTTAATCAATAGGGACGCTAAAACTTTGGTTTATTATTTTTATATAGACACATTCAGGGTAGGACGAATATTGATCGTAGAAAAGTTGGTGCAAATCGTCCAAAGTTTGTCCAATTTACAAGGGTCCGATGTTGTAACCACTAGGCGGCACTCTAACTTTTGTTATTTTTATATAGGAGCGTTCAGGATGGGACTATTATCCATTATCAAAAATTTGATGACAATCAGACAAAGTTTGTCCAAGATACAATTTTCCGATGTTTCATGGTGAGGAGTCAACCTTTGCCATGTAGCCATGGCAACACTTCCCTGTAAGTTATGTGTTGCCCACTGATATAGTACTCTATATGACAGTCACCTCAACCATTGTTCAAGATTTCATGACTCCAGGTCATTCCTAATCCTGCAACCAAGTTCAAGGATTGAATAGCAAGGAGGGCGTGTCCATGGTAGCACGTGTAAAATCATGCTAAAGTTGATGGGCAGTTATGATCATCGCTTTGGTCTGATGAATTTCAGAAAATTTCATGTCATTCTGGCCAGTGGTGTGTGAGTAATAAATAAAACAGTTTTCAGCAATTCTTTCATTAACCAGTAGGTGGCGCTATATCTTTTGTTCGGTATTTTGATGTAGATGCATTCCGGGCAGAAATATTTTCCATCATGGAAACTATGGTGCACATCGGATAAGTTTTGCCAGCGTTACAGCTGCTTGATTTTCTAAGGGGAGGAGTCAACCTTCGCCATCGCGCCATGGCAACACTTCCCTGTCAGTTATGTGTGGTCCACCCATATAGGACTATATATGACAGTCATGTCAATGTATGTTCCAAATTTCATGACTCTGGGACCTTCCCACTCCTTCCCATAAGCTCACGGATTGAATGGCGAGGAGGATGTGTCCTTGGTAACATGTGTGATGTCATGCTAAAGTTGATTTGCAGTTATGATTATCCCTTTGGTCTGCTGAATCTCAGAAAATTTCACGTCATTCTGGCCAGCAGCACGTGAGTAATAAATAAAAGAGTTTTCAGCAATTCTTCCTTTAACCACCCGGGGCTCTATAACTTGGGTTTATTATTTTTATATACATGTGTTTGCAGTGGGACTAGTATCGAATGTGCAAAATTATGTGAAAATCGTAGAAAGTTTGTCCAGTTTACAAATGTCTGTTGCTCTAACCACAAGGTGGTGCTATAACTTTTGTTTATTGTTTTTACATAGACGCATTCAGGGCGGGAGTCATATTGCAAGTTTTTGATATTCCATGGTGAAGAGTCAGCGTACGCCATGTTGCCATGGCAACACTTACCTATCAGTTATGTGTTGTCCACCCATATAGGACTATATATTACAGTCAACTCAACCTATTTTCAAGATTTCATGACTCCAGGTCATTCCTAATCCTGTAAAAAAGATCAAGGATTGAATGACGAGGAGGGCGTGTCCATAGTAACACGTGTGATGTCATGCGAAAGTTGATGTGCAGTTATGATCATCCCTGTGGTGTGATAAATCTCAGAAAATTTCACATCAGTCTGGCAAGTGACGCGTGAGTAATATTTAAAACAGTTTTCAGCAATTCTTTCATTAACCACTATGTGGGGCTGTATCTTTTGTCAGGTATTTTAATTTTGACATGTTTGGGGCAGGACTATTTTCCATTATGGAAAGTTTGGGGGACATCGGGCAATTTTTGCCCAACTGACAGCTGTTTGAAGCTTTACGGGGAGGAGTCAAAATTTGCCATGGCGCCCTGGCCACACCTTTTGAGATTTTGACTTAATTTATACAGTTTTTAATGGTCCATGCCTATAGATGCCGACATGTAAAAATGAGCTCAATTGGAGCAGGTCCCTAGGACTAGTTCGTTCAAATGCGAGGTGTGACTTTTTTCCGAATTGGATGTTGGGCGACTTTGAGGCAAGATGGCGGCCTTTCTGTTGGTGGTGGGTATGAGCCACAATTATGTTTTTTGCATGTCTTGAGGTGATGCACACCTCACCCAAATTTTATGTCTGTATGGCAACGTTTATGGTCTCCAGTCTCCCTAGATCTTGTACATTTGGCCCCACCCACAAAAATTAGGGGTGGGGGAGCACATATGTTTTCCAGTTTATCAAATTTTTCGTCGGGTCTGAGGGGTCTGCCAAAAAAAAATTGCGTTTTGATTAACGTTCAGAGGGTGAAAAATTAATTCCTTTAGGCGGAAGAATTTCTTCGAACTGAGCAATTACAATAGTGCTTTCGCCGACTGACGTTGTCAGTGGCTCAGGCCCTAATAACAAACAACAGAAACTAAAAGGAACATGAAGTATGGGCATGATCTGTCCTCAGACCATGCCTGTTTGAATAAAGGGCCTCATCCACAGCGACCACAAAAGTTCTGGATGACCTACTTTACTGTTTCAGGCAACTCAATACTATATGACTCCTTGCCGTCATATGGAAACAACATACAAATGAACGAGGCGTGGAGAGCAGTGGAACATGGGATCTTCCAGCCAAAGCTCATGAACCAGGCGGTCAAATTGAACATTCATTGTGCAGGTCTGTAGGATTGGGTGAGCCCAAAACTGGCGGCGATGACGACAAAGTCGCCTTTTGTAGTGCAAATATACCAGCACTCTTAAAATCAATCTGCTGATGGTTAATAATGTCTATTCCAGTATTTCCTCCTGCATTGCTCGACTCTGCCTAGCCAAGAACTACACCAAATGCCGTTTTTCAGCACCTCAGACGTTGCGGTATGCAGATTCCTTTCTGAAAAATCAGCACCAGTAGACATGTAGCATTACAGAGGAAGATCAGAATCAGAATCAGAATCAGATTTATTGCCATTGTTCATGTAGTACACAAACTAGGAATTTGTCTCGGTGCCATGCTGCAACATTAAAAACATGAAGAGATAAAGAGATAAACTAAAAAAAAAAAAGACTAAAAACATGCAGTAAGTGTAGAATAATAAGTAATAGTAATAATAATAATAATGAGTAATACTAGTCAAGGCAGATTTAAATAAATTAGCAAGTAGCAGATAATATGGGGTGCCACAGTGCAGTCAATAATGCAACAGAAAAACAGTGATGAATGACATGAGCTGCTGTATATAGTGCACAATAGTCAATAAGTCACTTAATGTTCAGCAGTCTGATGGCAGAGGGAAAAAAGCTGTTCATGTGCCGGGAGGTTTTAGTCTGAATGGACCAAAGTCTTCTACCTGAGGGGAGGGGGGCAAACAGTACGTGACCAGGGTGTGAAGGATCGGCCATGATTCGGCCTGCACGCCTCCGGGTCCTGGAGATGTACAGGTCCTGGAGAGATGGGAGCTTGCAGCCGATCACCTTCTCAGCAGTGCGCACGACACGCTGCAGCCTTAGTCTGTCCCTGGCAGTAGCTCCTGCATACCACACGGTTATGGAGGAGGTGAGGATGGACTCGATGATGGCCGTGTAGAACTGCACTAACATCTTGGTGGGTAGCTTGAGCTTCCTCAGCTGCCGCAGAAAGAACATCCTCTGCTGGGCCTTTTTGATGAGGGAGCTGATGGTTGGCTCCCATTTGAGGTCCCGGGTGATGGTGGTGCCCAAGAAGCGGAAGGAATCTGCAATGGTGATGGGAGAGCCTGTGATGGTGAGGGGGGGCAGGGGGGTTGTGACTTTCCTGAAGTCCACAATCATCTCCACTGTCTTCAGAGCGTTCAGCTGCAGGTTGTTGTGGCTGCACCAGGACACCAGCTGGGCCACTTCTTTCCTGTAGACGGACTTGTCGCCGTTGGAGATGAGCCCGATGAGGGTGGTGTCGTCCGCAAACTTGATCAGCTTAACAGACTGGTGGGAGGAGGTGCAGGAGTTGGTATAAAGGGAGAAGAGTAGGGGTGAAAGTACACAGCCCTGGGGTGATCCGATGCTGATGCTAACAGAGTCCGAGACAGACTTCCCCAGCCGCACATGCTGGCTGGGGAAGTCCGTCAGGAAGTCGGTCCGTCAGGAAGTCGGTCCGTCAGGAAGTCGGTGATCCACCTGCAGAGGGAGTCAGGCACGCCGAGCAGGGACAGCTTGTCCTGGAGCAGAGTGGGGCGGATGGTGTTGAATGCAGAGCTGAAGTCCACAAACAGGATCCTGGCGTAGGTTCCCGGGGAGTCCAGGTGCTGCAGGATGGAGTGGAGGGCCAGGTTGACTGCGTCGTCCACAGACCTGTTGGTATGGTAGACAAACTGCAGCGGGTCCAGGAGGGGAGTGGTGATGGACTTGAGGTGAGACAGGACCAGGCGCTCAAAGGACTTCATGACTACAGAGGTGAGTGCTACAGGTCTGTAGTCGTTAAGTCCAGTAATCCGTGGCTTCTTGGGGACAGGGATGATGGTGGAGGATTTGAGGCAGGTCGGCACGTGGCACAGCTTAAGGGAGGTGTTAAAAATGTCTGTGAAGACAGGAGCCAGCTCTTTCGCACAGTGTCTCAGGGTGGAGGGAGATACACCGTCCGGCCCGGGGGCCTTGCACGGGTTCAGTCTGGAGAATTGTCTGTGCACGTCCTGCTCACTGATGACAAGGGCAGGGGGGGAGGAGGAGGAGGGGGGACCGCTTTTGATGAAGTACTCATTAAGATCATGTGTAGCTCCTTTAAACATGCCCCAGTCAGTTATTTTCATGCATGTGTTCAGTTTCTCTCCAGCTTCACTGGTCAATTTCTTCGTGGTGGTCATAACAGGTTTAGTGAGTTTCAATCTCTGTCTGTATGTGGGAATGAGGTGGACCATCACGTGATCAGAAAATCCAAGCGCAGCGCGGGGAACAGCGTGATATGCATCTTTCACTGTGGTGTAACAGTGATCCAGCGTGTTATTTCCTCTGGTTGGACATTTAATAAACTGTCTGTATCGGGGGAGCTCATGACTCAGATTGCTCTGGTTAAAGTCGCCCACCACAATAACCAGAGAGTCTGGAAACTTCCGCTCTGCATGTAGGACGTGATCTGCGAGCGCGCGCTGGGCCTCGCGCGTCCGCGTCGGGAGGGGCATACACAGCGATCAAAACAAATGATGCGAACTCCCGCGGGGAATAAAATGGCTTGCAGTTAACAGAGAGAAATTCTAGGTCGGGAGAACAGTGTTGTGAAACCACCGTTACATCAGAGCACCAGCTGCTGTTAATATAAAAGCACACTCCTCCTCCAATAGACTTACCGGAGAGCTCTGTGACGTGATCAGCACGAATCAGCTGAAATCCCTCGAGGCTGATCGCACTGTCCGGAATGTTCCTTTTAAGCCAGGTCTCAGAGAAACAGATGACAGACGAGGAAGCGAGGTCCTTAAATCGCATCAGCAGTCTTAATTCTTCTACCTTGTTCAAGAGAGAATTGGCATTGGATAAAAATATGCCAGGCAAGGCTGTTCGCGTGCCTCTCCTTCGCAGCCGAGCGAGAATCCCCCCTCGCTTACCTCGTTTTCGCCGTCTTACTCTTTGAGCCAAACAATGAATCAGATCGGCGGCAGGAGCTAAAAAAACTGGGAGAAGGTCCATGGGAGTAAGAGTCCTGATATTTAATAACTCTTCACGAGTATAAGAGATAGCAGTCACACAATCGACGAACAAAAACAAACAAATTAGACAAATTAAAGGGCAGCGAAGCACCATGTCGACCACTGTGGGCGCCATCTTGGAGCGAGAGGATAGCGTGAGATGGAGACAGATGATCCACTGTGGCAACTCCTAAAAGGAACAGCCGAAAGAAGAAGAAACTGGTTTATGTCATGTCCACTGCGTAACAGCACAGCAAACAAGTGAATTTACACAAACCCAAAGTGCACGTGGAGTAAAACGTGTTTATTAGCAAATGGAGAAACATACAAAGTGTCGATGAAACTGTCCAACATGAGCTATAATGGGGAGATGACCGTCTACCAGCTCTGATGGCAAGCCCCATGCACTCCCAGGGAGGAACTAAGCAGCGGAGAGAAAAGGGCTGAAAATAATAAGAAGGGAGACTTACATAAATGTAGGAGCGGAATGGCATTGGGAACAACAACACTTTAAAGTCCAACAGTGATCTGTGTGGAGTTTGCATGTTCTCCCCGTGTTTGCGTGGATTTACTCCGGGATTTCTCCGGTTTCCTCCCACATGCCAAAAACATGCAGGTTAGGGAGTTAAGGGGCGCTTGCACACGCAGCGACCGGCAGCTGGTGGCTTGTCACCGGACTGCAGAACAAATCTACCTACAGGTACAAAATAAGTCAAAAAAAAAAAAAAAGTCCAAACAGAGGAGGAACCACACACAAGCGAACCTGATCATCCAAAGAAGACTGAGTGTAAGTGCATGTATGTGTATGTGTGGAAACACAAGAAATGATGGCAAATGGCCAGTATGAGAGTGGATGAGTGAGAATGTTTGTGCCTGTGGGTGCATGTATGTGTGTGTGGAAACCCATACAATCAGCTGATGAGTGCCAGGCTGATAGAAGGAGAGGAGGAGGCCAGGCTCAGAGGGTCAAATTACCTGCCAGCTTGAAATAATAAACAACAATCAAGATCTACAGCCACAGATCATGGGCAAGGTTGGAGACATCCACCCCCAGCCCATGGCAGTTTGGGCTCCAACATATTAGTCGGTAAACTCATTTAGGGAGGCCAGAATATTATCCAGGTCTTCATTAAAAAGGACATTTTTCCTCATCAGCTATAAGGATTTTCAGGTGGCTTTGCTCATCCATTTTCCCTCAAAAAAAACCTTTAGTTAATATTTGGAAAGTTTCTCAATTTTTATTTTTTTTTCAAATGTCTACTTATATGGCTAACAGCCATATTTCCTCTCTCAGGTGCTAGTACAGTTCATATTCCCTCTTATCGGCTGCTTCCTGTCTTTAGTCCAAAAATCCAAACCTTTCTGAAAATTGCTGTCACATTCTAAACAAACTGGACCAAGGTTCAGTTTGATCTGGACTAAGACCCCTCATTTTTTCCTGACCAAATTCCGGCTCTTTTTTCCAGTCCGTAGTTGAGGGGAGGTTCCATGCCTAAAATTTTGGTCCAAACCAAATTGAAAAGTCAGAAAGTCTGAACCAGATGAGATAGGTGTAAAACCACGCCTAGGCTTACTTACAAATCTAGATCAGCATTAAATAAGTTTCAAACAGAGTAGTTCTGCTTGTTTTGGACCTGAAGGGTACATCCTCTGATGCTATTCAGGTAACAGTAAATGTTTATCTTGAGTCAAGTTGGAAAATAACCAATTAATATCTTTGAAGAAACTTCATGGTAAAAGAAAATCCAGATGGAGTCCAGAGAAAGTTAAGACAGTGTAAATGATAACATACTTATTGTGTTTCTAAGATGATACACTTTAGGGAAATACAAAAGTGACATCTGTTCTATCGGGGGGTGGGGGGGGGGGCTGTGGCCCCCGGCCGGCTGGCCTCGGCCCTCAGGGTCTGGCCCTGGGCCCCTGGTGCTGGGGGGGTGGGGGGGTGCGCCGGTGGTGCGGGTTGGTCCTGGTGCATCCTTACACGGCGTGGTCGTGTTTTCCCTGGGGCCCTGGTGGCACCCTGGGGTTGGTGCCTGCATCCTGGGTCACCCTCCCCATCCACTGGGGACTGTGGGTGTGCATGTGTGTGTGTGTATGTGTGTGAGAGTGGGTATGAGTGGGGGCTTGTGTATGAGTGGATGCGGAAGTGGGTGTGTATGTTGAGTGGGCAGGTTGGGCTGTGTGTGGGTGTAGTGGGCATGCGTGATGGTGGGTGGGGGTACATGTATGGAAGCGGTTACTTGTGGGTGGATGTCTGGGGGATGGAGGATGTGTGTATGGGTAGGAGAACTTTGTTGGGTGGCAGGGGTTGGGAAGTCTATCTAGTGGTACGGGGCTGGCGTTTCAGGGCCTGCTTGTCCCAGCCACCCTGCTGTTGTGTTGCGGGGTGAGGCGCTTTGTCGCATCACCCCTAGTGTCATTGGCGGTGGGTGTGTGTTGGTGCTTGGGGGTGGTTGGGGGACATTGGCGTGGGTTGATGGCTGTGTTTCCATTGGGTTGCGCTGGGGTGGCTGTGGTTGCAGGGCAGCCTGCGGCTGTCGGTGTGCGTCTGGGGTGGGTGGTCGTGGGCCTGCGTGGGCATTCGGAGGTGTCGCCTGGCATGTTGGGCACCATGTGGGTCCGGCCCATTGGTCACTATTGTGACTGTTGTTGTCCATGTCTGTGTGTGTAAGATGAGTGGAAATTGGTATGACTGCCCCATCATGTTAGTGGTGCTGGGAGCGCTGGGACGTGATGCTGGTGGGTCCTTGGCTGCTTCCACTGGCAGCCCTCGCCCTGGGTTGGGATTTGGGGGTAGTGGGTGGCCTCATGAGCCATTCTGCAAGCTGGCTTCTGGAGGGGTGGGGGCGGCCTCACTTTTAGACCGCCTACCTCCCAGTCTTATTTCCCGCCCTCCCCCTCCCCCTGACTCTGGGTGGAATATACATCTTTTTTGTTACATTTAGGGCTTTGGGGTGGGGATGTGCCGCATTGTGTTGGTGAAGGGGATACCTTTGCTGCACGGTGGGGCTGAACTCACCTCAATTTTATTTGCATTTTAGACACTGAGGGCTTGGGGGATGGGGGCTCTGCTGCCCATCGCAGTGGCTAGCGGTGCTCCAATCACTATTCCCCCAATTTTAATTGCACTTTGGTAGTCCACACATTTACACACAATTACATCATAAAACCAACATACCCACCATGTTCTCTGCGAGGGGAGGGGGGTGGGGGCCTGGGACCTATCATGTTGACAAAATCCCTGGGTGCTACTGAATATATAGATACAACCAAGGAAGTGGGGGGGGGGGTGTGAATATGAGCTAAGTGAGAGTGAGGGGGTGATGAATGGAGGTGGTGACGGTGGGTTGGTTTTGTGCGGCGCTTTGCATGTCGGGTGGCATCTCGGGGTGCCTGCGGTGGTCTGCTGATTGGTCGCTCAGATGGGCGTTGGGGGTGGGGGTCTGCTTCTGTGGCCTGCACCGGTGGTCTCCCTGGTCACTGCCGGGCACTGGTGTGTGTTCAGCCTTGCTGCATCTGCTTCGCAGCTGCCTTATGAAACAAGAGTGAATGAGGGGTGAGTTTGAATGGGTACAGGAGTGAGAGAGAATGGGTCGGTCTGGGTGAGTGAGAGGGAGTTAGTGCATATGGGTGCACATGGGAGCATGTGGGTGTGAAGGTGTGAGGAGGGGTGTGTCTGTGAGTCGGGAGGTGCTGGATTAAGGGGGGTAGTGCCTCTCGGCAACGTGGGCTCCCCTGGACAGGGGGACTTCTTTGGGCATGGGGGTCCCGACAGAGGCGCTGAGGCGGGCCCGCTGTGGGGGTGCCTGGGGGGGGGGCTCGCGCAGGTGTGGCATCACTGGCCTCCTGGTGCCTGGGGCTTGGGGCCGGGCGTTGGCCCCGTTGGGGGGGGGGGGGGGGTCAGGCTGGTCCGGGGGTGTGGGCTCACTGCGCCGGCCACCAAGCAGCCTGGCCTCCCTTGATCGTCCCTCCGGGGGCAGGTGCCTGGCTTTCCTGGGGCTTGCTGACCTTGGACGTTTGTGCCCTTTGGGGGTTGGTGGCGCTGCCTTGCCTGCTTAGGGTTCCCCGGGGGAGAGTTGCTGCGACCGGCCCTCCGCTTCGTATGTTTCCTGACAAACCACTCACATGCACACACTTATTTTGCCCGCGTTCTCATATATATGCATGCCGACATACACGCACAAGTGTCTCTCCTTTAACAGGTGCGGAAACCAGACTCATGTTGAGACATCTTCGGTGGAAGAAGCAGTTTGTCTTTTGTTTTTTTTAGTTGCTGTTTTTTTTTTTTTTTTGCCTGTTCCCCTCCCTTTTCTTTTCCCCCTCCACACACTTCCTTTCCCTCTTCCCCCATCCTGTTGGGTCTTCCATGGGTAAAATAATTAAAATAAAGTATTAAAAGTTATTACAGGAGGAGTTTACAACAATATACAATACACAGTTAGGTACTGTATAAGCTCCTCTTGGTAAAGTAAATCTGTTTTGGCACAATAAGGGTAGACAGATCCCTGTTCTGTTTGCCTAGCTGCCTAAAAGTGTCATGGATGGCCCTCACGAGCCATCAATAAGATGTCACATATCAGCCGGTGAGTTTGCACAGTTTATTAAAGGAAAAGATGAATGACAAAATAACAAGCCACGGGGGGCTAAAACACACTGTAACGATTAATCAGGCTATGGCAAAGAAGAACAGACTCACAACGAAATACACTTACGATAATAGATGAAGGGTTGTAAACGTCTGACCAGGGGAAACTCGACGAGGAATGCTCGACGATGTCCGACGAGGGGTTGTCCGACGAGACTGCAGCGACGCTCAGCCCTCAGCTGATACCTTAAATAGGACTCAGGATGGGACAGCTGATGAGGCAATTGCTAATGCAGCTGGAAGCCCCTCCGAGCGCTGTCACACTAAGAGCTTGGAGAGCCATTGGGGACACACACACCAGCTGGGAGGAAAATACTGCATGGCCCCAGCGCGGACAAAATTGGCGCTCGAACCGCAACAGCCCCCCCCCCCCCCCCGAGGCGGTGAACTCCGGGTGCTGTATGTATCACCGGCGACCCTGGGAGAAGGCTCAACCTGCACGGCATGGTGGCAGGGGATCCTCGACCTGCTGGATCGAACCGCTCATCGATGGAGACCCGGGGACATTTCATTGTCAGCGCAGGCTCCAAACTGCAGTCCGCTCTCCTCCTCTGCCCGAGACGTGGCTGCGGAGCTGGACCCGGCCCCCTCCCTGTCCGGCGACGTAGGCCTGGTGCCGCGGAATGCTCAGCGGAGGGAGACACAGAGGCAGGAGGTTCAATGTTGGAATCTAAAGCAGGTGGTGGGAGCTCGGGGGACTGCGAACCCCGAACTCCACCCCCAAGAGTCAGACAAGGCAAATCACAAGAACGAGGAGAAGAATGAAATTGCACTTGCCTGTCCTCCGGAGGGCCGATGGTGCCTGCTGTAGCAGGCGGAGCTTTTCCCTTTCCCCTCGGATGGTGATGGGAGGCCCCTCGGGAAGACGAGGAGGAGCCACTCGCAATGGATGGACGGGCCTCGCTGAACCAGGACTCATAGCACAGCAGCCGGTGATGACGTTGAGGTGGAAGGGGTGACAGCCGAGGTGATCTGGGCACGAGGAGCTGACGGGACAGCAGGGACAGATGACCTGGGGGGAGCGGCTGCGGGAATTCCCTCCTGGTGTGACGCAGAAGAAGCAGCTGACTGGGAGGCAGAGTTCCTCCTACGACTCGGAGCTGGATCCGGACGGGATTCTTGCTGGGGCTTATTTGTGGCATGGTGACGATGTCTACTGGCTGATGGTGGGACGGAGATGGGACCAGGAACAAATGGCACCTGGGCTGGACGGGTGACAGGAGCTGAATCCCGAGGCGAGAAGCGGGGATGCCTCTCCGTTGGCCTCCTGCCTCCTGCCGGAGTTCCCCTCCAGTCCGCAGATCTCCACCCTCGTTGGGGACGCCGTACTCGGGGGAGAAGGAGAGGGTTCCTTCGCTGCCTTTTCGATCAACTTACGTTGTGCCACAATCCATGTCACCCTCTCCTTTCCTTCCGGAAAAGAGGTAAGGTGATATTTTAATAAAGTCCTCTGGGCGAGAAACAGGTAGTTGTGTGCTGCATGGGTGGGCTTGAGGAGACGGGCCTTGGCCAGGTAGCCGTCGATCTCCTGCAACCACTCAGGGCAAAACCCACGCTCGAGGGTGGACATACTTATACCAACAAGCCCTAGCAAAGGGAAAAAACTCCAGCCCACGGCAAACTCATGGCGACAGGCGTCTCTGTCCGGCTGCAGTCTACTGTCATGGATGGCCCTTAAGAGCCATCAATAAGACGCCACATATCAGCCGGTGAGTTTGCACAGTTTATTAAAGGAATCTCGACAAGGAATGCTCGACGATGTCAGACGAGGGGTTGTCCGATGAGACTGCAGCGACTCTCAGCCCTCAGCTGATACCTTAAATAGGGCTCAGGATGGGACAGCTGATGAGGCAATCGCTAATGCAGCTCAGCTGTCAGAGCTCAGCTATTCCGGCTGTCACAGCCGGAAGACCCTCCAAGCGCTGTCACACTAAGAGCTCGGAAAGCCATCGGGGACACACACACCAGCTGGGAGGAAAATACTGCATGGCCCAAGCACGGACGAAATTGCCGCTCGAACCACGACAGAAAGGACAAGGGGAAAGAAAAAAAAAAAGAGACTGCCTTTTAAATGTGCTATTGTGGTGACCCACCACAATCTACTTGGACGTTCATAACACTCAGCTTGGGCATGAAGCAGGGCAATTTGCATATGGACAGAGAGCCCCTCGGGGGAGAACCAGTTAATCACGCAATTGATATGTATGGACTGATATCAGTATGTAAATGTGCCATGCATTCTCTCTTGTCCTATTGTTATACATCCCCGGAGTAAGGAGAGGAGTCTGGCGCCAGTTAATCACGCGATTGATATGTATTGTCTGATATGTATATCAATATGTAAATGTGCCATACATTATCTCTTGCCTGTATAAAAGAGCTGACTTTACATGCCTCACAAGCACACTGACAACAGGGCACACACAGCACACAATGCTGCAGTGTGTCTCATGATGATGGAGGAATAAAACTCTTAAACCTTCAGCTCGCCGTGTCTCGCCTGAACTTATTTTGTTCCTCCACACTGTTTTTTTTTTCTGCTTTAAGATTGGAATGCCCCCATAATTTAATGAATTTTTAATTCATCAAATTACTTAACTAAAACACTACATAATACCTAGACAGCATTGTCTCAGCATTAAGAAACAAATTCAAACAGCTGCACAACAAAGTGCTGAATTATGTATTGTGTTTTCAAGTGCAGTCAAGGGTTTTAAGTACCTTTTTTGTAGGAATTTATGGGTGAGTGACCTGTTATTGGTGGAGGTCAAAGAAACCAAAATGGCACTATTATGGCGCATAGTTAGAGCGCATATAAGCCTGTTTTCCACTAGCCCAGCACACCTCGGTACGGCTCGATTCACTTCAGTACGGCTCGGAATGCTTCTGTCTCCATTAGCATGCTGTTGTGTTTGTGCTGTGATGGTTTGTGTTAGGAGGTTTTAGAAGCGGGGCGGCAGCAGATTCTCAGCGAGGCGGGGCCACACTCCCGTGACGTTACGCACCCGACTGAGTCCTTATTTACACGAGACAAAAAAGGATCCAAGGATTATTGCCTTGCTCGCTCTGTGGTTTTATCTCACAATTAATTTTATCTCATAATTAAGCTGCAACAACACAAGTCACTTTTGTTTTGAATTAACTGCCAAATGACCTAGAAATAATGAGCTGAAACTTGTTTTTATTCGTATTAAATAATGAGACGGTGGCACACTGGACTACACCAAATTGTATTATTTTTTACATCCTAGGGCATTTTGGATGTACTGAATTAAAAAAATTCATGTTTTTCACCTTCAGGTCAACGTTTGGAACAACAGTATTATTATTTTCCATTTAGATGATGCTACACTCCTTCTAAAGTATTGTAAATCTCTGAATTTGGAATGCCGATAGAACATTCAATTTACATATACTTGTACCTACTTTGACTTGGTGCTAATTTTTTATGATATTTCAATAAAAAGAACAGAAAGCTTACAAAAAGATTTGTTTTTTGGTCTAGTTAAAAATTACATTACCTTTACAATGGTTGACCCGTGACAGGAAGATCAGCATCATTTTGATCAGACTAGGCAATGGAATTTCTATGTAATTATACTGTTTTATAATTCAGTGTTATAACAGACAAACCACACTTTCCAAAACAATTCCATTTTATTATATACAAAATATTAAAAGAAAAAAAAAACTTTGCAACACAACATGAAGGTTAATCGACATTTTATACACGCCGACCACTGAGTGTCTCTACACCAGCTTCCCAAACTGGGTCACGAAGACTCGGATGAATTAATCCGTCTCTGCCAGCTGTGGGTCAGGAAGGCTCGGTTGAATAATCCGTGCGGGCTGTCGCGGCGGACGCGTGGGATGATTCTACAAGGAAAATGCACACAATAAAATACAGCACGAAAGTGCAATATATACAGAAAAGACAATAGTTTTTAACAAGAATACATAAGCTTATTTCAGCGTATTGTTCACATGAATAATTAAAATAAAAGCTTTAGTCCGCAGTGTGCTGCAATAAAGCAGCGATCCATCCACAAATGAACAGCTTTTTTATTGCATAAATAAACTGAGCGTCTTACCGAATATATTTGCGAAAAAACGCACAATAAAAAAAAATTAAAACTCACCGTTAAAGGACTCCGATGTCGAGACCTCCCGGTATATTTTTTCATTCCGGGCGGCTCCGTCTAACTCGTGCTGAATACGTTCGTCTGACAATGCAGTGAGCAGACACTGCACCTCCTTATTGGTCCATGGAACACCCTTATTACGCGAAGCCATTTTTGATAAAGAATAAATGAAAATAGCACAGCAATACACTGAAAAGAAACCGCCAACAGTGGTTGCGTGCTGAGTAAAGACGGTCGTGAAGATTCTTTTTTTTTTTTTTTCAAAAACTTTATTGAGAAGGTCGTGAAGATTTGGTAGATGAAGAGGAGGAGAGGGGCGGTTACAACCTGACCAATCAGCGCCGGTTACGACCTGACCAATCAGCGGCGACCAGTCTGTTAACGTCACAACACGGCACAGCTCAGCACTGCTGTACCCTGCCCTGGAGCGGGGCTGAGAATCGCGGCTGTTAAACCGTGTTGGGGCTTGTGGAAAAGCGTACAAAGCGTGCTGAGCCGTCCCGTGTCGCGCTAAAGCGTGCTAGTGGAAAAGGCCCTATGTTGTATTCATATTCACCCACATATACCTAGTAGGCATGTTGGTGCATATTCTGGAAGCTTCACGTCTAAATGGCCAAAGAGGACCTGACCCTACAGAGACCTTCGAGAGATGTGAAGTTGGTCTGTCAGGAGATGGGAAGTTGGAGAGAATGTCCCAGCAGGAGCCCCCGAGCCTAGAAGGTCAAGAGACAATGGAGACGCCAAGGAGCCTCGGGGGCTGGATGTTTACCTAAAGACTGTGGGTTGGGGGTGCGTGATTTGATGTTGGGGGTTTTGTGTCTTGGGAGAGTATAAGTACTGTGTGAGAAGATTGCTCTTCCTCTTTTCTGAGATTCTGTTCTTGTTAGAGGATGTGACCTCTCAATAAACCAACCCTGAGAAATAAACTCAGTCTCGTCTGTGAAAGGCACTCCTCTACACTGGTGACCTACGACAAACTATGGCCGGTGGCGACAATCTTCCCGCACCGGACTCTTCGGGAGCCAACCGGGTTAACGCAGCTACCACACTACAGCTGCCCGATTTCTGGCAACATAACCTGCGCTCCTGGTTTACCACTGTGGAGGTGCAGTTCCACCTTCGGGGAATCTCAGCGGACACAACGAGGTTCTACCATGTCGTCGCGAAGCTGGACAGCCTCACAGTGCAACGGGTGGAGAGCCTGACTAACCACCCGCCCCAGGACGACAAGTATGGCGCACTGAAAGCCGCCCTCAGTCGAGCTTTCACTCCCTCGCAGGGAGAGCGAGCAGAGAGACTTCTGGCGCTGACAGAAGTGGAAGCAGACAGGCCGGCGGATCTGATGGCGAGGATGATGAGCCTGAGAGGCGAAGATGACGACAGTTTTATCTTCGCCCACCTCTTTCTCAGAACACTACTGCCGGCAGTGAGAGTCACCCTGGCCAACTCACAGCTGCTCAACGACCGCGACTACCACGGGCTGGGCCAGGAGGCGCAGCGGCTCATCGACGCCCATAGACGACACGCAGCCACGACGGCGGCAACGGAGCTGAACGCACCCCTGCGAGACGAGGGGAGACCAGAGGCCGCAGCACCCGACCCACTGACGTTAGCAGCAGCAGAGACCAGGAGAAGCGGAGCGGACGGCACCCTCTACTTTTACCATCGGCGTTTCGCCGAGAGGGCGTGCAGATGCATCCCACCGTGCCGATACAAGCGCCAGGGAAACGCCAAGACCGAGGGTCGGTAGCAGCTGCTGCCCTCGGCGCGAAGAACAAGCTGCTTTTCATGACGGACGCAAATTCAGGGAAGGATTTCCTGGTGGACACAGGCTCCCAGCTGAGTTTTGTCAAGCCTTCCTACGTGGACCTGCTGGCGCCTTCCAGCGGACCCCTGGTGCTAGCGGCAAATGGCTCGACGATCAAAACCTATGGGGAGAAGACGCTCCTTCTATCCTTCCACAGGCGCACCTTCGAGTGGACTTTCGTCGTAGCTGCAGTTAGCAACAACATGTTAGGTGCTGATTTTTTATGCTCAGTTTATTAGTTGATCTTACTAATAGACGTATGGTAAATGCACTGTCTTTCCACTCTATCTCCTGTACAGCTCGGGTGGCCCCGCCTTCTGCACATCCCAATGTCACAGCTGCGGGTGGTAAGTTTCATGCACTACTCAATCAGTTCCCAGCACTCACGATCCCAACATTTTCAGCGTCAGTAGCTAAACACGGGGTTGAGCACTTCATAACTACCTCCGGCCCCCCTGTTTTTGCAAAAGCCCGGCGCGTGGACCCAGCTAAACTGGCCATTGCGTGCGAGGAATTCGCCAACTTGGAAAAACTGGGCATTGTTAGATGCTCTAACAGCCCCTGGTCGTCACCCCTGCATATGGTCCCCAAGGCGGACGGCTCATGGCGGCCTTGTGGTGATTTCCGCAGGTTAAATAATGCTTCAGCTCACGACCACTACCCGATTCCGCACATCCAGGATTTTAAGGCACATTTGGCGGGGGCGCGCATCTTTTCCAAAATAGATTTGGTGCGCGGTTATCACCAAGTCTCAGTCCGCGCTCAAGACATAGCCAAAATGGCAGTAATAACCCCCTTTGGGCTTTTCAAGTTTTTACGCATGCCTTTTGGCCTCAAAGGCGCCGCACAGATGTTCCAACGCATGATAGATGCGGTGTTGCGCGGCCTCCCTTTCGTGTTCGCTTATTTGGATGATATTTTGGTAGCCAGTGCATCCAAAGCCGAACACGAACGCCACCTCACAGCGGTTTTTCAGAGGCTGACAGAGCATGGGCTGATAATTAACCCAGCGAAATGTCAATTCGGGGTAGCGCAAATCGATTTTTTGGGCCACCGCATTTCTCCAGAAGGAGCGGTCCCGCTGCCTGATAAAGTACGCGCGATAACGGAGTTCCCCCAGCCGTAGACAGTTAAAGCATTGCAAGAATTTTTGGGGATGGTCAATTTTTATAACCGTTTCCTCCCCAGCGCGGCACAGCTCATGCACCCACTGTACGCGGCACTAAAGAAACAAAAACTTGCAAATAAGGTCGAGTGGTCCCCGGAACAGGAGCGCGCTTTTGCCCAGGTCAAGTCGGCCCTGGCAAACGCTGCACTGTTGGCACACCCCGTGCCGGCAGCTCGCATGGCACTAACCACGGACGCTTCCAACGTAGCAGTGGGGGCGGTGGTCGAGCAACTGGTAGCAGGGAGCTGGCAACCGCTTGCGTTTTTCAGCAAAACATTGCGCGATAACGAGCGGAAATACAGCGCGTTCGATAGGGAGCTTTTAGCCCTGCATCTGGCCATCCGCCACTTCCAGTTCTGGCTGGAAGGGCGCCGTTTCACCGTGTTTGTGGACCACAAACCATTAACATTTGCAATGGCCAGGATTTCAGAGCCATGGTCGGGCCGACAGCAGAGACAGCTGGCCGCGATTTCAGAGTTTACCACCGACATTCAACATGTGGCGGGCAAACACAATGTAGTGGCAGAATGCCTCTCGCGCGCAGTTGCAACGCCAGGCCTCCAGGGGGAAGACACGGTGGCTGTGGACGCGGGCCGGGCTTGCGGCGCGGAAGCGCTCGCAGCCCCGGTCTGCATAGGCTTAGATTATGCAGCCATGGCCGCCGAGCAGGTTAGCGATGCGGATGTGCGCGCGCTCCAGTCTGGGCCAACAGGGCTAAGGCTGGAGCACAGGGTGCATCAGACAGGTATGCCTCCTCTAATCTGCGATATCTCCACGGGGCGCCCCCGCCCCGTGGTCCCAGCTGCGTGGCGCCGCCACGTTTTTGATTTAATCCATTCGCTGGCACATCCGGGAGTTCATGCATCGATCAAAATGGTGGGAGAAAAATTTGTTTGGCCGGGGCTGCATAAACAGGTCAAAGAGTGGGCCGCAGCCTGCGCAGCGTGTCAAAGAGCAAAGATACACAAGCACATGCGGGCCCCCTTAGAGCCTTTTCACATCCCGGCCAAATGCTTCGTCCACGTGCATATCGACTTGGTGGGACCCCTCCCGCTGTCGCAGGGTTTCACACATCTTCTAACTATGGTGGACCGCACCACACGCTGGCCAGAGGCGGTCCCCCTAGCGTCAACTACAGCGGCAGACGTTGCGCGTGCCTTTTTAACAGCTTGGGTCGGGCGCTTTGGAGTCCCGTCTGACATAACGTCTGACAGAGGACCCCAATTCGTTTCCGTGCTCTGGTCATCCATGGCACTCAGTCTGGGGGTAAAAATTCACCGCACGACCGCGTATAACCCCCAGGCCAACGGTTTGTGCGAACGCTTTCATCGGTCATTGAAAGCAGCCCTCAGAGTGGCTCTCACGGACACAAATTGGGTTGATAAACTTCCATGGGTTTTATTAGGGTTGCGTTCAGCACCTAAGAAAGATTTGCAAGCCTCTCCGACCGAGTTAGTGTTTGCTCAACCACTCCGGTTACTGGGAGAATTTCTTCCGGAGAACCCCGCACCCAGTCGCCCCCCTGCTCAGCTGCTGCAGAGCGACACGGGATCAAACACCCTCCCCGGCCCAGTTCATCACAGTTTCCCACGCGTTTTTGTGCCTAAGGCATTAAAGAACGCAGAATTTGTCTTTGTCAGACATGACGGTCAGAGGGCAGGTTTAAGGCCGCCTTATGATGGACCGTTCAGAGTGTTAGAAACTGGGGAAAAACATTTTTTGCTCGATTTGGGTGACAGGAGGGATTTAGTCTGCATTAACAGGCTCAAACCCGCTTTTGTGTTGGCTGATGAACAAGTGCAGTTGGCCAGGGCCCCCCGTCGCGGCAGGCCGCCGGGGAGACGCTCTCCTAAGCTTTCACAAGGATGTGCTAACAACTCTAATCCACAGATGCAAGAGACAGCTACAGGCAGATCAAAACCTGCTTACAGCAGGTATGGCAGAAAGTTGAAGCCCAGGCAGTCGGAAGTGTGATATGTTGTGCCATTTTGCTGTTCTGTTTGATACAACACGATTTTATCCATATTGGGGTGTACTTTGTCCTTATTCAGATGTTTGGGGGGGGGGGGTTATATGGCGCATATTTAGAGCGCATATATTGTATTCATATTCACCCACATATACCTAGTAGGCATGTTGGTGCATATTCTGGAAGCTTCACGTCTAAATGGCCAAAGAGGACCTGACCCTACAGAGACCTTCGAGAGGTGTGAAATTGGTCTGTCAGGAGACGGGAAGTTGGAGAGAATGTCCCAGCAGGAGCCCCCGAGCCTAGAAGGTCAAGAGACAATGGAGACGCCAAGGAGCCTCGGGGGCTGGATGTTTACCTAAAGACTGTGGGTTGGGGGTGTGTGATTTGATGTTGGGGGTTTTGTGTCTTGGGAGAGTATAAGTACTGTGTGAGAAGATTGCTCTTCCTCTTTTCTGAGATTCTGTTCTTGTTAGAGGATGTGACATCTCAATAAACCAACCCTGAGAAATAAACTCAGTCTCGTCTGTGAAAGGCACTCCTCTACACTATGCATTTTTCAAGAAGTGGTTTAGCCTATTGTGAAACTCTTTGACCTCTCATTTGCACCGTCAAAGTTCCTCATGCAGTATGCAGAGTACAAAAGTGCCTTTGATAGGCTTATTGCTTCCTCAGTGATGCAGCGATTTAAAGTAGCATTTATTGCAGTGGTGTTGAACGTATTTCAAAGAAAACATTTCCATTTAAGGAGCACATTTCTCCGGTCTGTCTGATATGTACACTACCGTTCAAAAGTTTGAGGTCACTTAGAAATTTCCTTATTTTTGAAAGAAAAGCACTGTTTTTTTCAATGAAGATAACTTTAAACTAATCAGAAATACACTCTAATATCTAATACACATTGCTAATGTGGTAAATGACTATTCTAGCTGCAAATGTCTGGTTTTTGGTGCAATATCTACATAGGTGTATAGAGGCCAATTTCCAGCAACTATCACTCCAGTGTTCTAATGGTACAATGTGTTTGCTCATTGCATCAGAAGGCTAATGGATGATTAGAAAATCCTTGTGCAATCATGTTAGCACAGCTGAAAACAGTTTAGCTGGTTAGAGAAGCTATAAAACTGACCTTCCTTTGAGCAGGTTGAGTATCTGGAAAAAATTATTATTTCAAATACAAATCATTATTTCTAACCTTGTCAATGTCTTGACTATATTTTCTATTCATTTTACAACTCATGGTGGTAAATAAGTGTGACTTTTCATGGAAAACACAAAATAATTGGCTGGGTGACCCCAAACTTTTGAATGGTAGTGTATATCAATATGTAAATGTGCCATGCATTCTCTCTTGTCTGTATAAAAGAGCTGACTTTACATGCCTCACGAGCACACTGACAACAAGGCACACACAGCATACAATGCTGCAGTGTGTCTCATGATGATGGAGGAACAAAACTCTTAAACCTTCAGACAATGCTGTCTAGGTATTATGTGTCATGATGGCTGCTAGACCATCATCAGCATCATCAACATCAGCTGCGCTCACTTCAGCAGGTGGCAATCAGCGGGCCATAAAAGCCCAATGCGCGGACGCCTCAGCACGGAGTCGTCTGTCAATCTCACTGAGCAACGTGCCAAGATCTCGACCTCTCGTGAAGAACTCTACGCTTCGCCAAACCAGGCCACGTAAGCCATCTCTTCACTATTCCTCTGCTAGCCTTTTCCCCTGTGCACAGGTGGACCTCCCTGGTGGCGGACCTCCCTCCTCTGCTGACGAGGCACCGTCTCCCGCTCTGCGGAGCTCCTCCTCACCTCCACAGCAACGGACACCACGAGCACGACGTCGCACGGACACCAGGAGTCAGTCAGCCTCTCATTGTGGCACCCGCAAGTAAGCCCCTGATAGCATATCCGCCGAACATTGCTACTGAACAACAGTAACCTTGTGCTTGTGTTTTCCAGGGTTGCCAGGGTACCACAAGACGGGCTCATCTCCAGTGGCCAGACGAGCATTCACACATTCACTCACACTTCACTCACTCATTCACAATAAAGATAATTGTCTGTATCTCTCGTGTCAGTGTCTGTCTCTTGTGTCGTAAATCATGTCAGTACGACTCCGTCACGATGACCCATCAGACAGCGCGCTGTCACGCCACTTTAACACACTCAGCGCACGAGTAGACATGATTTCCCACCAGCAGACAGTAATCTTAAACCAACTAACTCAGATTAACAGCCGGCTGGATCGCCTGGAAGGTCACCAGGCATTCCCCCTGGCTAGCGGGGCGCCTTCTGCACCCGCACCTGTGGCTACTAGCCAAACCAGCCCATCTTCCACACATCGCCTAACTCCTGTACCAACCCCCGCACGCTTTACTGGTAAACTGGGGGAGGCGCGGGGGTTTTTGCTACAGTGTGAGTCAGTTTTTCTCCGCGTCCTGGGGGACTTTGCCACTGATATGAATAAGATTGGGTACATCATCAACCTGCTGGGAGGCAGGGCTCTTGATTGGGCTTATACCATCATGGCCAAACCAAATTCTTCATTGTTAACTTACCAGCAGTTCGTGGCGGAGTTCATGGAAGTGTTCGATCATGTGGACCGGGGCGCGGTGTTAACTGAACGGCTGCTGGGACTTCGGCAGGGCAGTAGATCTGCCGCCGATTATTCTGTGGACTTCCGGGTATTAGCCAGTCAGGTTGGGTGGGGGGAGCCAGCGCTCTGTGGAATTTTCCTCTGCAGCCTTAACTCCAAGTTAAAAGACGAGCTAGCGGCAAAGGAGAAACCAGACAGACTTGGGGAATTAATCTCCCTCACCATCAGCCTAGATAGCAGACTGAGGGAGCGAGCTGCAGAACGGCGAACAGCTATCCGTGCAAATAAGTCTTGCCCTCGCTCCGCTAGGTCCCCCCTCCTTGCTCTGCCCGCATCTGAAGAACTTCCGGAGCAGGAGGATATGGCTATGGGGCAATCGGGTCTTACAGCGGCTGAGAAACAGCGCCGCAGGGAGCAGGGGTTATGCTTCTACTGTGGGAATGGGACACATAGAGTAGTCGATTGCCCGTTAAAAGGGGAGGTCCGCGGATCACGGTAAGGGGATTCGCGGACAAGAATCAGACAAAGCCCCTCACTAGTTGCCACATCCCCATTCGGCTCATTCATAAACACAAGGAACACACCACACTTGCCTTAGTTGACTCTGGGGCTGAGCAAAACTTTATCTCCAGAGACCTGGCAACCCTGATGGGCCTCAGCTGTCAACCTCTACGCCCGCCCATCCATCTGGTCACCCTGTCAAAAACATCTTTGACGTCAGTTTCCCATCAGACGGCACCTGTGTTAACAATAGTTTCTGGTAATCACAGGGAGGAAATACGGTTCCTGGTCTTGCCCTTCTCCTCCTTACCCGTCATCTTGGGGTACCCATGGCTCCAGTTGCATAACCCCACGTTCGACTGGCAAGTTGGGAGAGTAACAGCTTGGAGCTCATTCTGCCTGAGCGTCTGTCTTCAGTCCGCTGCATGCGCTCCCTCAGTGCCGATGACGCCTCCCTCAACACCTCCTCCGGACCTGTCAAAGGTGCCTGATGTCTACCATGATTTGGGCCAGGTGTTTAGTAAGTCACGGGCGTTGTCCCTTCCCCCCCCATCGCCCGTACGACTGCGCGATTAATCTCAAGGCTGGGGCCCCTCTCCCGGCGAGCCGCCTGTACAGCCTGTCAGCTCCGGAACGCGAGGCCATGGATACGTACATCAAGGAGTCCCTGGCCTCCGGTATCATCCGTCCATCCTCCTCGGCCGTTGGGGCAGGGTTTTTCTTCGTTGGGAAGAAGGACGGGTCGCTGCGCCCCTGCATCGATTTCCGGGGTCTCAACGACATTACTATTAAAGACAAATACACTCTTCCCTTGATGAACACTGCTTTCGATTCCCTCCAGGGGGCAGCTTGGCTTACTAAACTAGATCTATGGAACGCCTATCACCTGGTGCGCATTTGGGAAGGAGATGAGTGGAAGACTGCTTTTCGGACCCCGAGCAGCCACTTTGAATATTTGGTGATGCTGTTTGGGTTAACCAACGCTCCGGCAGTGTTCCAGCGCTTAATAAATGACGTTCTCCGGGACTTTCTCAATTCCTTCGTCTTTGTTTATCTTGATGATATCCTCATCTTCTCGCGCACACTAGAGGAGCATCAGGTGCATGTACGACGGGTCCTACAGTGCCTCCTGGAGAATCAGTTGTTCGTCAAGGCGGAGAAGTGTGAGTTCCACACGGATCGCACCTCCTTTCTGGGGTTTATAATCGCCCATAACCAGGTGCTTCCCGACCCGGACAAGGTCAAGGCGGTGGTGGACTGGCCTACGCCCACATCCAGGAAACAGCTACAGGGTTTTTTGGGGTTCGCCAATTTTTACCGGCGCTTCGTGCCAAATTTTGGGAACATCGCCAGACCCCTGACTGCACTCACATCCCCGAAGGTCCCTTTCCATTGGAGTGAGGAGGCTGCCGCGGCATTTGACAGGCTGAAGGGAGAGTTTGCTTCGGCCCGTGTGTTGACCCAGGTGGACCCGGAGCTTCAATGCCTGGTGGAAGTTCACGCATCAGATTTGGGGGTGGGGGCGGTACTCTCTCAGCGCTCCCCGACAGATGGGAAGATCCGCCCCTGCGCTTACTTCTCTCATTGTTTGACACCTGCTGAGAGGAATTACAGCATCGGCGACAGGGAGCTATTGGCTGTCAAACTTGCGCTGGACTTGGACTGCCAAGCGGTTGAATGCACGTCAGGCCCGCTGGTCTCTCTTCTTCGGCCGTTTTAATTTTACAATCACCTACCGGCCAGGGAGAAAGAATGGCAAGTCTGACGCCCTTTCCAGGCAGTTTGACGCACCCTCCGCTGACGACCAGGAGGAGCCTATTCTGCCACCTGTGTGTGTGGTTGATGCGTTGACCTGGGGCATCCGCGATAAGGTGAGAAGATCACAGGAGGTGGAGCCCGATCCAGGTGGGGGGCCCCCGGGTTGCTTGTTCGTCCCTCGTCCTGTCAGGAGCCAAGTAATTGAGTGGGGTCACACGTCCAAGCTGGCGTGCCATCCGGGTGTGAGTCCGACCGTTGATCTCCTCCAGAGAACCTTTTGGTGGCCAGGGCTGCGAAGGGACGTTAACAACTACGTCAGGGTCATCATCATCGGCCCCGGCAGGTCTGCTTCATCCTTTGCCCGTTCCCTCCCGCCCCTGGTCCCATGTAGCCATGGACTTTGTGACCGGTTTGCCCCCTTCCGGCCACTTCACGACTGTTTTAACCATCGTGGACCGTTTTTCTAAAGCTGCCCATTTTGTGCCTCTCTGGGGGTTGCCTTCAGCGCGGGAGACGGCGGACCTCCTCGTTCTCCATGTGGTTCGCCCTCACGGAATCCCCGCTGACATTGTTTCGGATCGAGGGCCACAGTTCGTCTCGCAGGTTTGGAAGCCGTTCTGTACGGCGCTTGGGGCCACGGTCAGTCTCTCCTCTGGATACCATCCTCAGAGTAACGGCCAGTGCAAGTGAGCCAATCAGGAGCTGGAGGCTGCGCTGCGCTGCATCATCTCCTCCTGCTCTTCTTCACGGAGCATGTACCTCCCGTGGATCGAGTACGCTCATAACACCACGGTGTCCTCGTCCACAGGGATGTCCCCCTTCAAGGCATCACTGGGGTACAATCCACCCTTGTTCCCGGAGGAGGAGGGGGAGGTAGCAGTCCCGTCTGTTCAGGCTCACGCCAGATGCTGTCGGCAAGTTTGGTCCATTGCCCGCAGAGCCCTTCTGAGGACCACGGAACGGAACATTGAGGTGGCCAACTGCCATAGGAGGCCTGCCCCGGATTACAAGGTGGGTGACAAGGTATGGTTGTCCACAAAGAATGTCAGTGTGCCTGCTGAGAAGCGTAAGCTAACCAAGCGCTTCATCGGTCCCTTTGTTATCTCCCGCATTGTCAACCCTGTATCTGTGCGTCTTGCTCTTCCCTCTCACATGCGCATCTGCCCCACTTTCCACATCTCCCAGGTCAAGCTCTACGTCGCCGACCCGCTGTGCCCGCCCCCTGCGGCTCCCGTTCCCCCGAGGATGATCAATGGCCATCCGGCCTTGGGGGTAACGGCAATCCTGGATGTCTGCAGGAGGGGTCGGGGCCTTCAGTATTTGGTGGACTGGGAGGGGTTTGGCCCTGAGCACCGCTCCTGGATACGCCCTGCGTTGATCCTTGACAAGCAGTTGATCCGCGATTTCCATCGGGCGCATGCAGGTAGGATTGGGCAGGTGCCTGGAGGCACCTCTAGAGGGGGGAGTACTGTCATGATGGCCGCTAGGCCATCATCAGCATCATCAACATCAGCTGCGCTCACTTCAGCAGGTGGCAATCAGCGGGCCATAAAAGCCCAACGCGCGGACGCCTCAGCACGGAGTCGTCTGTCAATCTCACTGAGCAACGTGCCAAGATCTCGACCTCTCGTGAAGAACTCTACGCTTCGCCAAACCAGGCCACGTAAGCCATCTCTTCACTATTCCTCTGCTAGCCTTTTCCCCTGTGCACAGGTGGACCTCCCTGGTCCCTGGACCTCCCGTCTCCCGCTCCGCGGAGCTCCTCCTCACCTCCACAGCAACGGACACCACGAGCACGACGTCGCACGGACACCAGGAGTCAGTCAGCCTCTCATTGTGGCACCCGCAAGTAAGCCCCTGCAGCATACCCGCCAAACATTGCTACTGAACAACAGTAACCTTGTGCTTGTGTTTTCCAGGGTTGCCAGGGAACCACAAGACGTGCTCAGCTCCAGTGGCCAGACGAGCATTCACACATTCACTCACACTTCACTCACTCATTCACAATAAAGATAATTGTCTGTATCTCTCGTGTCAGCGTCTGTCTCTTGGGTCGTAAATCATGTCATTATGTAGTGTTTTAGTTAAGTAATTTGATGAATTAAAAAAAACTGGGCGGCGCGGTGACGCAGTGGTTAGCACTGCGGCAGCACAGAAACTCACCCTTGGCCGGGGGATCCTGGGTTCGATCCCAGCCCCCGACCAACAGTGATCTGTGTGGAGTTTGCATGTTCTCCCCGTGTCTGCATGGGTTTACTCCGAGATTTCTCCGGTTTCCTCCCACATGCCAAAAACATGCAAGTTAGGTTAATTGGCATCAAAAAACTGGGGATTCTAAATTGTCCTTAGGTATGACTGTGAGAGTGAATGGTTGTCTGTCTCTCTGTGTCGGCCCTGTGATGGACTGGTGATCTGTCCAGGGTGTACCCTGCCTCTCGCCCAAAGATGCTGGGATAGGTTCCAGCCCCCCTGCAACCCGAAAAGGATTAAGCGGAAGAAGATGAATGAATGAATGAATGAATTTCTCGGGTCCCCATGAAGACGATACCACGTCTGTGTGCCACACATACTGTAAGAGCACCTGGGTGCAGCAATCTTTGCTTCATTCTTTCCAGTTCAGCCTAGCCCAACAAAAACTCTTGCTCTTTATAAAAAGATGAATCTCAAACATGTCTTTCCTTTTATTTCTGTTTGAGCACAATGGTGTAGTAGTGAAAATATTAGTTTGTCATGACTGTCTTATTCACTACCACCCAATCAACAAATTACATTTCCAGACTTGACTTCTGACCAGATGTAAAATGTAATAAAATCTTTAGCCTATTTCAAGATTTACACAGCAAATATGAACTAGTAACATTCTCCAATTCAGTTCATTCCTGAGTTTAAAAAAAAAGGCTTTTCCACATGCAATCCAATTAATTTCAGCCATGTCTGATCGTCTTCAGTGGGAGCAATTTGATTTCAAATGATGTTTAACATCAAAGCATAATGTGATCAGTTCATAGTAAAGTCCAAGTTAAGATTTGAGGTAAATTTGAAGAAAAAAGAAATAGTAAAATCTGAGTAAGGTATGGAAAACAAACCTATTTGCTTCCTGTAGTTGTTATGACTATTTTGGATAAAACCATATTTTTAGAAGACCAAAGCAGGACAGCACAGTTCTTGCATGATATTAAATGCACAAGATTGCTGAAACCTCAATGGAGCAATGAATGTTTGTGCTCAGCATGGAAGATAAAACTGATGCAGCAGATGTCCTCAAGGCCAAATATGAAAAGCAATGTCTCAAAGTCATATTAAAAACCAACTGGTGTTATAGGGCACTGGGTTTGTCTGACTCTTCATAGATATGATTCATACCAAGGGAAATGTTACTAAGAATACTATAATATGTCTGGTCAATAGTACAGCTGAAAGAGCTGAGTGAAAGAAAGAAGTACTGAATGCCATTTTGAGATGACAATTGTATGTAGACTAGAGCAAATACACTATTCGTACATAAGATTTGGGCAAACTACATATTGCAAAAACAGGGATTTTTGTGACATCCTACTTTAAATCCATAGACATTAATATGGAGTTGTGCCCCCTTTCCAGTAATAATCCTCACAGGAAAAGTTTCTTCAAGATTTTGGACTTTGTGTATTTGTGAGGTCAGGCACTGATGTAGAGTCAGAGTTCCTGGCCCCAGGCTATGTTCTCGTTCATTCCAAAGCCACTGAATAGGTTAGAGGTCGCATCATTCAAATAACCTAACCATACCTCCACAGACCTTGCTGTCATGCGGTGATCCTCGCGGATCACCATAAGACGCCAAGAGTCCACCGGTGAGTTTGGCAATGATGTTTTATTTCCAGGACAAGACGAGACACAAGGCTATGAGCCCGTAAGGGCAAAAACACACACTAAGAGGTACAAGGGCTCATAGGGCTAACCCCAGCCACTATGAGCTAAACTATGACAAAACAAGAAAGTACACAAACCTGACATGAAGGTCTGATGACGAATGTTGACAACACTCCCGCAATCTAACTGCCGTCAGCGCCCACCTAATAAGGCCGAACGCTAACGAGCAGTAATGACAAGCAGCTGACCGACTTTGACAGACAGAAGCCCCACCGAGCACCTTCACAATAAGAGCCCGGTGAAGCCAGAATATAATCCACAGCTGTCAAAGTCGGCAGCGAGCTATACGTAGCCCGAGCGCGGGCGAGGCCGGCGCTCGGGTCATGACACTTGCTTTGCGCGTAGGGGCACAGTTGCACTGGAAAAGAAAAGAACGTGTTCCTACCAGAGTTGGAAACTTTAGGGTAGTGAATGTAGTGGAGCAGCGAACGTGACAATTTTTGAATTTGCCAACTTTCCTGAACATCAGGGTTCACCTCTGTCATTTGCAACAATTAACAACATTTATTGACCTTTAACAACCATTTGCAACATTCATGCGAGTCTTTGCAACAGTGTTTATGAAAGCAGCTGGTGAACATTAACAACTACTAACAAATGTTAGCAACAGCATTTGCGATTAGCAACTACTTACAACTCTTTTGCCACTGTTTGAGAACGTTTAAGACCTTTGCCAACTCCTGGTAATATACCAAGTGAATATCAGGTGAATCGTGGATCCAACCTGATAAGACAGGGAGCATAAGTCCTCCTGAGAATTTATTTTCTCAGAATCAGAATCAGAATCAGAAAAGATTTATTGCCAAGTACATTAACAGATCACTGATAACATACGAGAGAATTTGACTTGACACAGAAAATGAACCTGCATTTCCAGTGACACGGCTGCATCGGGGACGCGCCTGCCAACAGGATAGAGGGTACAGGTAGCATAAGAATAAGAATAATACGAGGAACAATAGGAAGGAGCAAAAAAAATCATTGATTCAGAATACTGGTTGCATAATCAATCAATATTATGATTACAAGGAAAAAAAAAAGCTCTCGATGCACATACGCAAGACAGGATTCGGACACAAGACACAAGAGAGCAGTGTGTGTATCTTTATTCAGTTCATGGATCAATGTGTGTGCGCTGTTGAAGCAATGTTGATGATAATAAGGGAACAACAAGGGCACTTGGCAGGAGATGTTTTGTCTGGCTGCCGCCAATCGTCCTTGCGATTATCTGGGCAGGCTCTCCAGATGGCTGTCCAAGGCCTTGTGCTCGATGATTTTGAAAACACAGACTGCAGACAGCCAGGAGAAATTTTCATGGGGAAATTGAGCCAAATCGGACTGATCACAGAGAAGGCTTTTTATTTCTTCTGTAGATTCAGTACTTAATCCCTCATTGCGGGGCTTTAAGTCCATCGTGGAAAGACCTAAGCGAGACCATGATGTAATCCACCTTCCGAGACAGTTCTCCATTGTCGCTATCAGGGTCTTCTCCAATTTTTCAATTTGACAGATGCACCTCGCCTGGCCAGCATTTTGATAGGTTGTATCCATCTTCAGCAATTTGCGGTACACCAGGACAATCCCAGTTCCAATCAGAAAGATCCCGATCACCATTATCACGAAGACATACACATCTTCAATATCTTCGATAGAGAGATTAGTGAGACACAAGATCTTCCAATTACTTGTGTCACGTAAATAGCCCGCTGGAGCCGTTCCTGCGGGGCAGACAGCTTCCCCCGGAGCACTTTTCCTTGTTGAAAAAATAGTGTCAATTGTGTTCAAAGCCCAGCTTATTAACTCCATAATTTCTTTCTTTCGACCGTCGCAGTTAGACGCAGACAGACAACAGCAAGCTGGGATCCAGTAGTTGGGAGGGAAGGAAAAAAAGTCAGAGCAAGAGAGAAGGAAAAGGCGTCTGCTCTCTTGGGAGGGCGGAAGTGAAGTTCCTGACCACTGTGGAAGACAGATGCCTGTAGAAGCTATACAGAACATACAGTCCAACTCTCCCAGTGAGAGTTGGACTCCGCCAGGGCTGCCCTTGTCACGATCCTGTTCATAATTTTTATGAACAGGATTTCTAGGCACAGCCAGGGAATGGAGTGTGCCTAGGAGGCACCATGCCATGGAGGCACCATGCCATGGAGGTGCCATGGAGGGTGGTGGAATGCTTGGTGACCACAGGATCTCATCTCTGTTGTTTGCAGATGATGTTGTCCTGTTGGCTTCATCCAGCAATGACCTACAGTTCTTACTGGGACGGTTTGCCGCTGAGTGTGAAGCAGCTGGGATGAGAATCAGCACCTCCAAGTCTGAGTCCATGGTCCTCAGCCGGAAAAAGGTGGATTGTCCTCTCCGGGTTGGGGACAGGCTCCTGCCCCAATTGGAGGAGTTTAAGTATCTTGGGGTCTTATTCACGAGTGAGGGGAGAAAGGAGCAAGAGATTGACAGACGGATCGGAGCAGCATCTGCAGTGATGTGGACATTGCACCGGTCTGTTGTGATGAAGAGGGAGCTGAGTTCTAAGGCAAAGCTGTCGATTTACCAGTCAATCTACGTTCCTACTCTCACCTATGGTCACGAGCTTTGGGTAATTATCGAAAGAACGTGATCGCGGATACAAGTGGCTGAAATGAGCTTTCTCCGTAGGATTGCTAGACTTACCCTCAGAGATAGGGTGAGGAGCTCAGTCATCCGGGAGAGGCTCAGAGTAGAACCGCTGCTCCTCCACATTGAAAGGAGTTAGTTGACGTGGTATGGGCATCTGAGTAGGATGCCTCCTGGACGCCTCCCACTTGAGGTGTTTCGGGCATGTCCCACTGGGAGGAGACCCCGGGGCAGACCCAGGACTCACTGGAGAGACTATGTTTCCCAGCTGGTCTGGGAACGCCTTGGTATCCTCTCTGAAGAGCTGGAGAAGGTGGCTGGGGAGAGGGATGTCTGGGTTTCTCTGCTTGAACTGCTGCCTCCGTGACCCGGACCTCCGGAAAAGCGGTAGATGATGGATGGATGGATGGATGGATGGATGGATGATGGATGGATAGATGAAAAAAAAAACATGATGTACATCCGCCTGGACAAACTGAGTACTCACTGGGGCAGCACAGGCCAAAACCTACAGTGCACAGCTGAGCAAAATTTTCCCACTTCATCCCTGCTCACATGAGCTCCACACTGCAAAACACAAAGATAAACCACACACACTTCGGCTGAATATAGACGACACTATATTTTTTTATAACTCAGCATGAAAATATAGAAGCTCCTACCTTCATCTGGACATGGTGTGCGAGCACTCATCGGAAGAGGTACTGTTTCTTTTGATTCTGTTGAGATATATTGGATTGATATTAATATTATTTTTGGCTTAGTTATCTTTGTGTTTGGATTTATAATAAAAATCTTGCTCCTTGCAATTATTCTACCTGTAAATGATGCAGGCCTAAACAATCTCACAGAGACTGTAGATGTGGTGCTTCGGGTGGATGCACTGTTGAAACTATAATTCTTTTTTTCACAAGGGTAATTTAATTTGTTTACATGTATACTAACTTAATTTGTATTCACAGAATAATGTCTGTGTAATAGTGCTTTCTACCTGGAGTGGACATGGGCCTAATAACAGATGTGTTAGCTGATGGTGAGCTTTTTTCCCAGCGGTTATATGGGCTTGGAGTCTGTTTGGAGTTTTTTCTCGATCCATATTTGTTTGTTGTTATCTGGTGAATATAAAATGGTGATTCCTCTTCCTCTTCTCTCTCGTTGTGTCTCCCAGATCAGGCTATATAATGTAATATTTGGAGGAAGACAACAACAAAAACTTTTTAAAAATCACAGACTGCAAGAAATTCACTAGAAACTGAACCACCCCTTATATGGACATACTTCCTTATAAAGTGACAGCCATGATCAGCTGAGATCTAAATGACAGCGGGTGCCAGTCCAAGGAATAAATGCTCTGAAATCATTTGGGTTTTACTTCAATACGCTTCAGACATCAGAAAACATAAAACACACATGTTTAGGAAAAGTCATGGACATTGTAGACAGACAAAGTTATTCACATAATAAAACCATAAACTACCACAGACCATTTAGAGATTCATGTTCACTACTTGGTGAACAAAAAAAAGAGCTGCAGTGACATACAACCACTTGCAAATGCTTACAACTTTTTTGTAAACCTTTGCAACTATTTTGTAAACGTTTGCAACTGTTTGTGGATAAGTAGATTCACCAAAAAATTCAAATGTGTTCAAATATTTTTTGACGATGAGAAAAACAGTTTGAGACCTCAAAACTGTTTTCAGCTTGTTTAGCAACCGTTTACAAACTCTGATTAAAATCCCAAAATTGCTACATTTGCTAGCATTCGCGGCTCCATGAGATTTTTTTTTCTACTTCCGGCGCCACACGAGTAGGCTGCCTTTTTGCAACAGCAGATCAATTTCTGCCTATTTCTATTTACTATCTGGCTCTCCTGCCAATCTTTATGTTCCAGCGTCACCTTTATTCCATCCGAACACATAGATTGCCCAAATGTCTCCTGAGCCAGCGGACGGAGCCACTGTTTCTGGCAGGAGGCAGTACAATAGAGACCAGCTGTTAGCACTTAACTGGCCCACAATGCTAACGCAAAAACTTGACATACCGGGGGAAATAAGACGGAAACGGCGTGGGTGTCGAGCTGGAGTAAAACGGCGGGCGAGGAATATAAGGTACAGACCCGTCCTCCCATCCGTTATTATGGGGAATGTTCAATCGCTACTCAGGAAGACTGATGAGCTAGCGGCTATCTCCTGCTGCGAGAGCATGTACAGGGAGAGTAGCTTAATGCTATTTACGGAGACATGGCTAACAGAACTAGCAACGGATGCTAACATCGAACTGGAGGGTTTCCACGCAATGCGGGGAGACCGAACACCAGACAGTGGGAAGACAAGGGGCGGAGGAGTGATAATGTCTGTCAATAACAACTGGTGCAGACCGGGACATATCACGGTTAAGGAACAGCATTGTAGCAAAGACATCGAGTTGCTAGCTGTTAGCATGCGGCCTACCTATCTCCCGAGGGAATACTCACATGTGATTTGCATTGTTATTTATGCAAATCCGACGGCAAACGCTGGGACAGCACGTGACGTCATCCACTCAGTAACTGGCAGGCTGCAGACAGAACACCCAGATGCTCTTCTTCTCATCTCAGGTGATTTCAACCATATTTCACTGTCCCCCATTCTACCCACGTTCACCCAGTATGTCACATGCCACACTAGAGACAATAAAACACTGGACTTATTTTATGCAAATACTAAGGAGGCGTACACCTCATCACCACTCTCTCCACTCGGGAGATCGGATCACAACTTGGTTCATCTCCTGCCAGTGTTCAAACCCCTAGTACACAGACAACCTCCGATCATGGGCACGGTGAAGTTATGGTCTGAGGAGGCAATGGATGCGCTAAAGGACTGTTTTGAAATCACTGCCTGGGAGCAGCTCTGCGATCTGCACTTTAATTTCTGTTGTTTAATTGTGTTGCTACAAAGACTTGTTATTAAGGTGTCAAGTTCAAGTTTCCAACATGTTTCATGGGTCATTATTTTTGATTGATTGATTGATTTTATTTAACATTCAGACAAAAAGAAAAAAGAATTTAAAACAAAAATCTAAACCAAAAATTTTATTTAGCTGTGGAAACTTTGTTTCTTGCCTTCTGATTGTTGCTCTGAGTGTTGCTATCCCTGTGCTGTCGCAATCCTGGAATTTCCCCGTTGTGGGACTAATAAAGGCTTATCTTATCTTATCCACATGGGGAGGACATTGATGGCCTCACTCACATCATCACGGACTACATCGGCTTCTGTGTGGACAACAATGTACCCACCAAGGCCATACGGTGTTGCTCAAACAACAAACCCTGGATCAACCCTGAGATAAAAACACTTCTGAGAGAGAAGAAGAGGATCTTCAGGTTGGGGAACAGGGAGATGCTGAAGTCCGTACAGAGGGAGCTGAGGAGGAAGATCAGAGAAGGCAAGGACAGCTTCAGGAAGAAGATGGGGGACAAGCTGCAACAGAGCGACATCGGCGGGGTCTGGAGAAACCTTAAAACCATCTCTGGGCTCCAGAATACCTCCCCCCAGGACACGGGGGGCAGGCAGTGGGTGAACAATCTGAACCTGTTTTTTAATAGGTTTCACCAATCACCCTCCCCCCCGACTGCACAACAACCAATGCTGCCTCTGAAGTCACCGAGACCTGCTGTCCACACCCCACTCCACCAACACCCCCACCACTCCTAGACACACAGCCCCCCAACATGACCCTCACTAAGACCCAGGTGAGGACGGAGCTGAGGAAGATCAAGGCGAAGAAGGCCCCGGGACCGAACAGCATCAGCGCAAAGCTCCTCAAGTCCTGTGCAGACCAGTTGTGTGGGATTGTGGAGCACATCTTCAACCTGAGCCTGAAGCTGGGGAGGGTACCACAGTTGTGGAAAACATCTTGTGTGGTACCTGTACCAAAGACTTCCCACCCCAAAGATCTGAAAAGCTACAGACCAGTGGACCTGACGTCTCACATGATGAAGACCCTGGAGAGACTGCTCCTTGCTCACCTCCGCCCCCTGGTGGGACCAGCGATGGATCCACTCCAGTTTGCCTACCAGCATGGCATTGGGGTGGAGGATGCAGTGATCTTCCTCCTTCGCCGTTCTCTGTCCCACCTGGAGAAGCCCGGAGAATGCAGTGAGGATCATGTTCTTTGACTTCTCCAGTGCTTTCAACACCATTCAACCGATGATCCTGAAGGACAAGCTGCTGTGCGCAGGGGTGGACCAGCACCTGCCATCATGGATCCTGGACTACCTCACTAACCGGCCACAGTTTGTAAGAACCCGTGATTGTGTGTCTGACACAATCATTGGTAGCACAGGGGCCCCCCAGGGAACAGTTTTGGCTCCCTTCCTGTTCACCCTTTATACTGTGGACTTCTCACACAACACAACACACTGCCATCTACAGAAGTTCTCCGACAACTCTATGATCGTCAGCCTCATCTCCAACGGAGATGAAGCTGAGTACAGAGGACTTATCCAGGATTTCGTTGACTGGTGCCACCGGGACTGCCTCCAGATCAACACGAGGAAAACTAAGGAGCTGGTGGTGGACTGCTGCAGACAAGGACAACCTCTCACAGCACCAGTAAACATACAGGGAACAGACACTGAGATGGTGACATCCTACAAGTACCTTGGTGTTCATCTGAACAATAAACTAGACTGGTCACACAATACCGACGCACTCTACAAGAAGGGACAGCGCAGGCTGTTCCTACTGAGGAGGCTCAGGTCTTTTGGTGTACAAGGGGCGCTGCTGAAGACATTCTACGTGGCATCAGCCATCACTTTTGGAGTGGTCTGCTGGGGCAACAGCATTACAGCAGTCGATAGGAAGAGACTGAACAAACTGATCAAGAAAGCTAGATCTGTCCTGGGGCAACGCCTTGACTCAGTGGAAGTGATAGGAGAGAGAAGGGTGGTGGCTAAACTGTCATCTCTGCTGGAGTCCGAGTCCCACCCTATGCAGGACATATTGAACGCAGCTGAGGAGCTCATTTAGCAGTAGACTACATCATCCTAGGTGCGCAACCGAGAGGTTTCGCAGGTCTTTCCTACCTACGGCTGTCAGACTGTATAACCTAAGCAGGGCTGCTCGCAAAGATAGCAAAAAAAATGTGACAACCTAATAGTATTGAATGCAAAAGACGCAACAGACTTACACAAATGGTCCCCTCCGGTATACAACTAGGACAATATCAGTCGCTACGGAGGGTGGCAATATGTATGGGTACATATTCATACTATGTAGGATAACTAAGTAGACGGTTATGCTGTTTATTCCATCTTGCCACAATGCTCCTCACTTTGTATATATATATTATACATTTATGTGTATGTATGTATATCCACTGCTCTTATTTATATTTTCTGTATCTTCTTAATTATTGCTCTGAGTGTTGCTATCCCTGTGCTGTTGCAATCCTGGAATTTCCCTATTGTGGGACTAATAAAGGCCTATCTTATCTTATCTTATCTTATCTTACATTGGTGTGAAAAAGTGTTTGCCACCTTCCTGATTTCTCATTTTTTTGTATGTTTGTCACACTTCAATGTTTCAGATCATCAAACAAATTTAAATATTAGACAAACATAACACAAGTAAACACAAAATGCAGTTTTTAAATGACGGTGTTTATTATTAAGGGGAAACAAATCCAAACCCACATGGCCCTGTGTGAAAAAGTGATTTCCCCCTAAACCTAATAACTGGTTGGGCCACCCTTAGCAGCAAAAATTGCAATCTAGCATTTGTGATAACTGGCAATGAGTCTTTTACAGTGCTGTGGAGGAATTTTGACCAACTTATCTTTACAGAATTGTAATTCAGCAACACTGGAGGGTTTTCGAGCATGAACCGCCTTTTAAAGGTCAAGCCACAGCATCTCAATCGGATTTAGATCAGGACTTTGATTAGGCCACTCCAAAGTCTTCATTTTGTTTTTCTAAACCCATTCAGAGGTGGATTTGCTGGTATGTTTTGGATCATTGTCCAACTGCAGAACCCAAGTGTGCTTCAGCTTGAGGTCACGGACATGTGGCCGGAAATTGTCCTTCAGGATTTTTTGGCAGAAAGCAGAATTCATGGTTCCATTTACGGCAGCAAGTCTTCCAGGTCCTGAAGCAGCAAAACAGCCCCAGACCATCACACTACCACCACATTTTACTGTTGGTATGATGTTCCTTTTCTGAAATGCTGTGTTTCTTTTACGCTGGATGTAATGGGACACATCTTACAAAAAGTTCAACTTTTGTCTCGTCAGTCCACAGAGTATTTTCCCAAAAGTTTTGGGGATCATCAAGAGGTTTTCTGGAAAAACTGAGACAAGCCTTTATATTATTTTTGCTCAGCAGTGGTTTTCGTCTTGGAACTCTGCCATGCAGGCCATTTTTGCCCCGTCTCTTTCTTACGGTGGAATCACGAACACTGACCTTAACTGAGGCAAGTGAAGCCTGCAGTTCTTTGGATGTTGTTGTGGGGCCTTTTGTGACCTCTTGGATTAGTTGTCACTGCGCTCTCGGGGTAATTTTGGTCGGCCGGCCACTCCTGGGAGGGTTCATGACTGTTCCATGTTTTCACCATTTGTGCATAATGGCTCTCATTGTGGTTCACTGGAGTCGCAAAGCTATGGAAAGAGCTTCATAACCTTTTCCAGACTGATGGATGTCAAATACTTTGTTTCTCATTTGTTCCTCAATTTCTTTGGATCACAGCATGATTTCTAGCTTTTGAGGATCTTTTGGTCTACTTCACTTTGTCCAGCAGGTCCTATTTAAGTGAATTATTGATTGAGAACAGGTGTGGCAGTAATCAGGCCTGGGTGTGGCTAGAGAAATTGAACTCAGCTTTCCAGAGATGTGGTAAACCACAGCTAATTTATGTTTTAACAAGGGGGAATCCCTTTTTCAAACAGGCCTATGTAGGTTTTGAATTTTTTTAGCCTTAGTAATAAACACCTTCATTAAAAAAAAATGCATTTTGTGTTTACTTGTGTTATTTTTGTCTAATGTTTAAATTTGTTTGATGATCTGAAACATTTAAGTGTGACAAACATCCCCCCAAAAAATGAGAAACCAGGAACAGGGCAAACCCTTTTTCACACCGCTGTACATGGGTTAGAATTTGTAGTTTCTCAGGTTTGTGCACAATTTTTTCCACTTCTGATTATTTGATCGTGTCCAGCTGCTCTGGTTAACCACCTGCCTGTCATCATTCACACCCTTTTGAAGCGTGTGGTTCCTCTTCTTTCTCATGGGGATGTTGGACTCTGCATGGCAGCAGCTTTGTCTTGCTCCTCATCTTTCGTATGCCTACTGTAGCGCTCTCATGCCTACCTTCTCCCAATGCTGGAAACGGTATGACCAAATATTATTACGCTAACCTTTTCCTTTGTCTTCACCTTTCTCAGGACAAACCTTATACCAACTGTTCCCTAGCATAGTTGGATCCCCTCCTAGGTGGAACCTCAATCCTGAAATCATCTCACTCCCCAAATAAGTCAGAATTCATTACACACAATATCCTAACCACCAAAGTCCTCGGGCCAAGGCCACCATCTCTTACCTCCTTCACACTCGAAACCTACCAAAGCCTAAACTGGTTCAGTCTCCACCTGATTGCATATTCTAAAATCAATAAAATTATTTATTCAAACTCTCTTAAATGGTCTCCTCTCAGTGTCTGCATTTTGGGTCCTTTATATTAAACATGTCTATAATTGTCCCAAATGTCTTTGTAAGATAAAGCTCTGAGAGTTCGCTGGAAATAAACTCCTTAAATCCACAATTAATGGATGTGTCTCAATACTTTTGTCCATATAGTAGTGTTGTAGACGAGACCTCATCAAGACCAGAGTCTCCCAAGACCGAGACCAAGTCGAAACCAAGACCTACAGACACAGTGATCCTGGTCTCAATTTGATCTTGGTCTTGGGAGACTCGACTCTCTTCCTTGCCTTGACAATGACACTACCATATAGTGTATGTCTTGCAAAGCCCATAAAAAAAAAACAACATTTAAAAGTTATTTAGAAGTCATTTCCTCATTTAATACAAAGAAAGCTCTAATAAAAAAGTAAGTCTTACCCTAAAAATGTGTAATAAATATATCATGTAGATGTAAAACATTTGAATGTATTTATTGCACATGTTCAGTGTTTTAAAGCAATTTTTTTTGCAACAGTTAAATTTAACTTTTTCAATAAACTTTTTTTTTTTCATGTTGTCTTACTTGGTTCCTCATTTTGCATGAGATAAGCAGATAAGAAGCTATATTTGAGAGCTGCTCTTGTCAGGCTTGAGACACACCCTGGGACTGAAAAAAGAGAAGAACACATCTCTGTGTATCAGGGTTGCCACAAACTTTAAGATTTTTATTGTTGTTTGTGAATGTATGATAAGCATACGGTTTTCCTCTCAAAAGGTAAAAAAAATCTCCATTCCCACCATGCAGCTGTCACACATGTGTGTCCTTGTTTTCATCATGCTGGCTTTGACCCAGGCTGATGGTGAGTATCTTTTTTATGGAAACAGTATTAACTTTTCAATGTATTACACAGTTCATTAACTACTTGTTTGTTTGTTTTTTTAATTCAGATATTCAAGAAGCATCATCTGAAAATGATCAAACAGGTCAGTGGGTAGTCTTTAAGATGGTTTTTATATTGTTAGTGAATGTAATTAATATGAATTCCTTCATCAGAAGCTCACATGCTATGCAGACGACACCCTGATACAACTTTATTTGAGCCTTTGGCACCATAAGCAGCATGAGCACCATTTGGAATGTCGGCTGCACATCATCTGGCAATCTTAAGGCCCAGAAATTGTCCAGTCCAACTGTCTTCCACTCCAGTTCCTATCTGCTGTCCCTATGCTTAAAGAGGTTATTTGATTTGATTTGATTTTGTATACTTTATTGATTTATGAGATTATATGGAAAACTTTCCAATTATATGTAATCTGGATTGTGTGCATTAGTTACATTTGGGTGGAAGAGAGAGAAAAAGCCAAACACACTCTTTATTTGTAGAATTTTTGTAAATTTAAGTAGCTATTATAAAAGTTGGTTGTTCATTTAAAAATATCATCTGGACACTAGGTATTACCAGTAATTATTTTCTCTTAGTTAACAGTAACCTGGTCAAGAGGTCTGTGGGTTGCGGTGGTGGTTGGACCACGTATCACGGCCGCTGTTACTACTATGTCTCGACTGCGATGAGTTGGCCCAGAGCTGAGGTGAGTTTGAATAATCTTGCAAACTTTTGATTCAAATCCATGCAAATGCTGTTAACCCTTTGGTTTTTACTCTGTAGAGATACTGCCAACACCTGGGGGGGAATCTTGCATCGGTGCACAACTCCTGGGAGTTACGGGTGATTCAGAATATGATTCTGAGGAGGGCTGGCTACAACAGACGAGTTTGGATTGGAGGCAGTGATGCACAGGGGGTAAATTTTATAGACTTATTATATGTTGAATGTCACTGTTGTACTATTTAGGCTAGGCTGCTTGGGGTTTTGTCAACACTTGGTTGTAAATTTATTTATAAAGTTAAAACCATCTTGTATTCAAGAGATAGCTTCATCTGGCAAATTTACTTTCATTTAACTTTTTGGTTTTGGTTGCATTGTTTTGACTGGGTAAAATGGGTTTTCAGAGTTTCATTAGCAGCTGAACAGCTGTTTGAAAAAAATTGACCCAACTGGAAAGTGGTGAGATGGTCAAAAGACTGAAATCCTTAATGCATCTCTGACACTGAGCCAATGTCAAAATTTGGACTGAGCAGGGGCAGATTAAGGAGCGCTGAGGCTACTTTGCTGGAAACCAATTTCACCCCCCCCCCCCACGTTCCCTAATTAAAATGTGGTGGACACTGGCAACATGAGTATTAGACATACCAACCTTAAGGTCTCAGAGTAACACAGATGGTCATATGGCTGACGGTGCAAAAATGTATTCAACAAATGTATGTGGTTTTATATAAGTTAAGACAGACTACATAAATTTGCTTAATAAGTAATGTGGTGATACAACAAAAGTCTGTTCATTTGGGTATAGTTTTGGTACAGTAGTTAACCCAGCAATTTATAGCAAAAAAATTAGTTGTGTCACTTTCTATCTGTCTTCTTTTTCAATTATTAGTTTTTTGTTTTTCTTATTTCAGACAAGGATGAAAAGGAGATGGTTTAACTTATCCTTGACATGGTTCAACTGGTGTCTGCCGTTTTCTTCACTTTAATCATGATTAATCACATTTGGTCATGATTAAAACTTTCACCACTATGTGTTTCAAGTAGGGTGTTGTTTTAATTGCGATTACTGACATGAAAATTGAGCCACACTTCATGCATTAAATGTGATTAACTCACCCTGATGCGATCAAAAGCTATTAATCGTGATTTGAGGGACACCACTAAAAAAATATGACCCTGTAGTAGAGTCCGTTCCATCCACTACTGTGACTCCAAAAAACTCCTCCAAATCCTTGTCAACTAAGTTAAAATGACGCAGTGACCAAGCAGCATGGTTCTATTTGGTTTATAAACCAACAGGTTTTACTGTGTAAAGTATTCAAATTAATATTGTTTAAATTCCATCTGGCAGACCGATCACTGGTTCTGGACTGATGGGAGGCCTTTCCACTACACCAGCTGGTGTTCTGAGAGCCCCACACTCGCAGTTTGAAATGTCTTCTGATGAACTGGGCAGGCAAGTTAAAAATACCAATATCATGCTAATGTTTCTGTTGTTTTAAAGTGTACAACATGAACACATAAATAAATGGGTTTAATTGAGAATAATTCTCATTTACTGGAAGAAATTTTGCATCATCCGAGTTCCAGCTTTTGCTTTTTCTTCATGTCATGAAATGATTTGATCTTTTTGACCTTTCAGGCCCTGGTTGCTGGGGTAACTTGGGTTGTAACTCTGCCTACTCGTTCGTCTGTGCAAAACTGATGTGAGGACTCCTGACTGAACAGCAAAATGAAAAAAAAAAAATGGAAGCTGGGTCGTGCTGGTTAACCTTTTCTTACTTTTTTCATTAAACTTATACATTTTTTAATTTTGTTAATTGCCATAACGCATCACAAGGAAGAAAGCAACAAGTCAACAAAACCTAGATTGTCTTTTATGTCCTTGGGGCCTTTAAGAGCAGAGCCAATAGACTGGTGTTTCAGGGAGAAGCTTTTAGCAAATCTTTCATCAGCAGAATGAACTGTTTCTTTTTCTTTTGCAAAATTAAAATGATTTAGCATCATACCCATTAGTTTGTGTTTTTCTACAACTCTCTCTATGTAGTCATGCTCTACATTACTTTTGTCAATGACTAACTGGTCATAGTGTTGCATGTTCTTGAGGAAAATTTGGGGACATATGACACATATTTGGTTATGGATCTCCTTGTTGAATGATGTGGACGATTCATCTTTTGAACAAGTCAAACACTAGTTTGCAAATATTGTCTTGATTAAGAGACATTTCAGACAATTCAGTAATTCTTTTTCTACCTTAGGAATGTTTTCAACTCCATTGTAGAGCATTTTGCGACAATGGAACAGACATTTGTACTGTAATTCTCTAAGGTTTGACAGCTTAAAAAAAATCATTGCTATGCAGATGATGCATTGTTATATCTGCTTTAGAGAATAATAATGCTGTAACAAAACTTATTGTTTTATAATGACATCACAGCATGCAATGAGAAATAAAATATCAAATTTACAGGTGCACCAACAATTAGGGGGAAAAAAGGAAAGAATGTAAATATAAGAGGGCATATTTTTTTTTTTCATTTTTAAAGTTAAAAGGTGTGAACTCCCTTTAATTCATAGTGGTTGTTGATCATGATATGGTGAGCTTGTCTGCAACCAAACCTCATGTACATTATAAAAAAAAAAAAAATAACAACTCTGCTTCTGCTGATATACATCCATCCATCCATCTTCAGACCGTTTTTCCGGAGGTCCGGGTCGCAGAGGCAGCAGTTCAAGCAGAGAAGCCCAGGCTTCCCTTTCCCCAGCCACCTGCCCAGCTCTTCAGAGAGGATATCAAGGCGTTCCAGACCAGCTGGGAGACGTAGTCTCTTCAGCAAGTCCTTGGTCTATCCCGGGGTCTCCTCCCAGTGGGACGTGCCCAAAGCACCTGAAGTGGGAGGTGTCCAGGAGTCCATACGACCTCAACTGGCTCCTTTCACTGTGGAGGAGCAGCGGTTCTACTCTGAGCCTCTCCCGGACGACTGAGCTCCTAACCCTATCTCTGAGGGTGAGTCCAGCAATCCTATGAAAAAAGATCATTTAATCCACTTGTATCCGCAATCTCATTGTTTTGGTGATTACCCAAAGGCTCATGACCTAGGTGAGGGTAGGAGCGTAGACTGACTGGTAAATCGACAGCTTTGTCTTAGAGAGCTCACCTCCTTCTTCACCACATCAGACTGGTACAACATCAGCATCAGTGCAGATGCTACTTCCAATCCGTCTGTCAATCTCTCACTCCATTCTCCCCTCACGCCGTGAATAAGACCCCAAGATACTTAAACTCCCTACTTGGGGCAGGGGCTTGTCCCCCAACCCAGAGAGGACAATCCACCTTTTTCCAGCTGAGGACATGGACTTCGGACTTGGAGGTGCTGATTCTCATCCCAGCTGCTTCGCACTCAGCGGCATACCTCAAAATCCTGAAGCCCCCCCCCCCCCCACACACACACACACGCATGCGCAAAACCACAAGGGATGCGGTTGAATGCCTTCTCCAAGTCCACAAAACCCATGTAAACTCATTGGGCAGAGCTCCCAGCAAACCCTCCAGGATTCTCAAGAGGGTAAAGAGCTCATCTTATGGTCCACAGCCACGACGAAAATTGCATTGCGACTCCTGAATCCGAGGTTCATACCAACAGCCGGACTCTCCTCTCCTGATATACTTATTATCATAATCATCAGTATTTAGACACTAGCTTCAATTACATTTTGAAGAAGTAGATTTATCTGAAGAAAAAAATAATCATTCGCCAAACAAAGTTAAGAAATTCTTTCTCAAGGGCACTCATGAATTTCTGCCATTACATTTCTGTTAATGCTAAGTCATTATTAACCTGGGTGGTGGCCTCGTGGTAGAAGCACCTGCCACAAAGCTGGGGAACGATAGTCTGCATGAGGGGGAAAGGAAATATTTTGAGAAAGGGAGGTGCATTTTATTCTTCAAAGTTTTTGGTTCCCCTTTTGAGTTACTTGCACGCTATTTTTCGTGCTGAATCGCAATTGTTTGTGCAAAAATGTAACAGTTTGTCTGTGTTTGACGTCTGGGCATCTTTAGATACAAAGGTTACTGTTCAGTCCTAGATGCAGGAAAAAAAACTCTCATTCCTAAATATTACCTTTAAAACCTTCAGACATAGTTGTTCAGAAATATGTGTGGCTTAATATAAATTGTACAAACCCAAAAGACCTTTTAAATACTTGCATCGATTAAATGTGTAAAGGTGTTGTTCAGTAACTTATTCTGATGCTAATCACTGGTGAAATAATTATATTTTCATTAACACGCTTGTGTTTTATGTAAAAAGCTTTGAAAAGCTTATAACAGATGGTCTGCAGATCCCGTACAAAGTATTTTTTCATACAAAGTCAATGCTATAATTGTAATAAAAATAACAATCTTAACATCTGAATTTTCAAAAGTCTTTGCAAGGTAAATTGACTTTAACAAATGCAATTAAATTTGCAATCGTTTTCTCAAAAAATCAGTGACCTTTTAATGTAATTTAAAAAAACAAAACAAAACAAAACACTAATTTTAGGGACTTTCTATGAAAATCAGTTTTTAAAAATCAGATTTTAAGGTAAGTACAGTGTGTTAATGTAAATTTTGAGATTTTTTTCCACATAAACTATGGAAGTTTTTTTAATTTTACTTTCTGGAATTTTTCAAAATAATTTTTTTGACGTTTCTTCAAGTAAATTTTGAGACTTTTTTTTTTTTTTTTTTTGCCCGAGCATGACAAGGGTGACCACCGTGTAAATGGTGTGCACCAAAGGTGCGAGACCCTATTTGGAAGTGCTCCGTTTATTATACTTTGTCCAATTCGAGGTAAACGGTCTGGAAAACTCACAATTTTTTGCAAGGTGCTCAGGAATGCAGAAAACCTTAAAATTTTCATTGTGAGGAGAAATGGCATGGCCGAAGAGCTCAGCAACACCCCCTTTGAAAATTTCAAAACACCCGTCACCATGTGGCATATTTTCACCGACATGCATGAAATGTGGTAGGTAGCGGCAGCATCCCCAAGACCTACAAAAAAGCTTCAGGCATCTGTGCCCTAACTCAAACAGGAAGGTCAGCCATTTTTAATACCATTTTGAAATTTGCCCAATTTTAGCAATTCCAGGGTGTATTTGAAAGCTATTACCTCTTTTCATCGCAGAAACTTCAAACATTGTCAATATCTTCTGAAGAGGTGAGTGATCAAAGTTATCAAAACAGTGAGTTTTTGTCAGTCGGTCTAGGCCACACCCCTTCCCCCAAATTTTGCAATCTCGCCAAAAAATTTCAAACAGCTGTGTCTCCTACATTTTCAACCAATTGGAACAATACTTTCCATGGTTTGATGTTGGTCTGGACCAAAACACAGTCAATGGAAAAATTTATGAACGACTTTAACGACACCTAGTGGCAGGAGGAAGTGACATGCTTTACATTATGATGTGGCTGTCAGAGCATGTTGAGCAGCAATTTCAAATGCTCTCAGACAGGTTTTAAGACACTGATGATGCTTCACAATGAAAAAACTATGACTTTTCGTG